>CAKNEX010000013.1:0-46972 GCA_930367185.1 Myathropa florea | reverse complement strand
AAACTACCTAGCTTAGCCCTAACACGAATCAACACCCTTCCAGTGTCGTTTGGCGATGCAGGATCGTCAAGAACCCGAGGGTGTCAGTTCTTATTGGCACCTGCCCGTCTGCCCATCCCTCATGTCCTTCGCTAACTCCCTTGGCGAAGTATTGTAGGATATAGCCCCTTAGCGGAGACATTAGCCACAGCCTAACGTTCCACTCTGTCAACTACCCCTTGAAGGACGGCCTTCCCTCACATTAGCATTAGCGCGTTCGAGTGTACCATTGCTGGTCAGTTTGGTAGAATTCTTGTCGTTGATCTTTTGGAGACTGTTATTCCATTCGGATTATGTCCAAAAAGTTCCAAAATGCTGAATGGTCGGCAGCTGAGCATGTGTGGAGGGTGGGGTGACCGTGAAGTATCGTGTAATTGTTAGAAATATTGAATTGGTCTCTGAGAAATATTGAATTGGTCTTTGAATAACTCAGTTTGGCAACACTGGCTCTCACTAAAAATTAAAACATGTACTAATAATTACAAATCCACTAATAAAGTTAGTCTCATTTTGAACTTCCCAGAAGTCGGTCGCTTTGTTATTCCTTTGGTTCAACAGGTTATGGGCCCAGGACACGTAGAAATTTAAAGAATTCGCGTAGTACATATACAGTTTATATTTTTTTTTGAGCGTACGATCTTGCTACAAACATGGATTCTGAACCTTTTAAAGTTGATAAACTCCAAAATTCAGAGCAATATGCAGTCTGGAAATTCCAATTAAGCATTTTACTTAACGCTTCGGGTCTGTTTGATCAGGTAAATGGCCTGAGGGAACGACCAGTAAAAGTGTGAGAATCAGACTGCATACAACGATCGCGTAATATCTTCGATGAAAACCGACAGTAAGGCTCAGCGAATTATTGTTACAAGTGTAGGTACAACACCGCTTCGCTATATTGTTAACTGTACCACTGCAAAAGAAATGTGGACGAAGCTCAAGGCGGTGTATGAACAAACTTCAAGTGCAAATGTTCACCTGTTGCTTCAACGCTTCTATAGTTTCGAGAAGGAGCCTGATGATGACGTTGCAACCCATATTTCGAAGTTGGAAAACATAGTCAGGCAACTCAGAGATATCGGGGAGAAGATTTCAAACAGTATGGTTATCACTAAAATCATAATGACTCTTCCAGAAATTTTTTTCTGCATGGGAGTCTACAGCTAAAGAGCAGCAGACTTTGGAAAATCTGATGTCGCGTCTAATAATGGAGGAGACACGTGTACTTTCACAATCGTATGTTTCGGGTGGTAGCAGCACGGCTCTGCTCGCAAGGCTCAAACATCGAAAACAACAACAAGCAAAAGTCTCCAAACCAGGAAAGTGCTTCAAATGCAATGAATTTGGTCATTGGAAACGAGAGTGCCCAAAAAACCTTACCGATCAGAGGAAGACTGGAAACCGAAGTGGGGCACAAAGGGGGAATGCGCTCATGTGCAGTATGACAAAACTTTCGGATAGACCATGGACTGGAAGTAAAGGTGAGGTTGCAGCGGGGATGAATAATGTGGCTGTGGGTGATCGATTGAGGGCTGGAAATGGAAGAGAGGAGAAAGCGGAAAGGATGACTTTGGTAGGCGCCGATCGACAGAGGATTGGAAATAGAAGTGAGGCGAAAGCGGAGAAAAACTCTATGACTGATGACAATAATCGGTTATGGTCTGGCAGTAGAAGACAGGTACAAAAGGCGAATTTTCGGACATGCAATGCATTAATAGTTAATGATGAGCATATGAAAGACAATTGGTACCTTGACTCAGGAGTGGAAAAAAGACTGAGTTGTGCGATATGAGAATTTTTCCGATCCCATTGATATTAAAGTTGGGAGTGGTGAAAAAATTTTAGCGCTAGGAATTGGTGATATCAATATTTTGGCATTTAATTTAAATGTGTGGTGTAAAAAGCATCTATCCAATGTTTTATATGTGCCGAAAATGTCTGTGCATATTTTTTCACAAAGTCGTGCCATGGACAAAGGATTGAAGTTTATGTCTGACAGATTGCGGTGTGAGTTTGCAACAGATGATGGAGCGTTTGTGGCAGTGGGAGAGCGACAGGAACAGCTGTTCAAGATGTGCTTTAATGTGCAGGTTCCGATGGGACAAAGGGGAAACTTGGCGATCACTAGAGATTTGTCATTGAAAATATGGCATGAGAGAATGGGTCACCAAAACATTACACATGTACGTGCCCAGTTGCACCGTGAAGGCATTCGTTTCATAGACGATCAACATTTTTCATGCGATGCTTGTATATATGGGAAACAGCATAGATTACCATTTCCAGGGAGCACGTTTCAAGCGAGTCAGCCAGGTGAGCTTGTACATGCGGACGTATACGTGCCTATGGAACACGTTGTTCTGTTGGTGGAACCAGGTATTTTGTTCTTTTTAAGGACCACTTTTCACACTTCAAAGCAGTGTATTTTATAAAGAACAAGACGGAGTTTTTCTCTTCGATCGAATATTTTATTGCTCGTGCTAGCAGTGAAAGTCGTCACCCGCTCAAAACGTTGCTTACTGACAATGGATTAGAGTTCGTAAATGCAGATGTTAAGCTACTTCTCAGCAAACAATCTATTCGTCATGAAACCACCGCAGCATATTCTCCTGAGCAGAATGGCAGTGTTGAGCGAGAAAACCGCACAGTCGTTGAGGCTGCTCGAACCATGTTACATTCGAGAAATTTATCGAAGAAATTTTGGGCTGAAGCTACAAATACAGCGGTTTATATCTTGAATCGAACTGGTACTAGTACCTTAAAAGGAAAATATCCATATGAGATGTGGTGTGGCAAAAAACCAAACATAAGAGAGTTCCAAGTTTTTGGTAGTGAAGCGTTTATGCATATACCCAAGCAGAAACGTAGGAAATGGGACAAAAAGACGGAGAAGGGGCTGTTCATGAGGTATGCAGAGAACACCAAGGGGTATCGTATCTGGATACCAGCTAGACAAAAGGTGGAAATTGTGAGGGATGTTACCATCAAAGAAATTGAGCACCAGAATGTTGTGGAAACATCAGAGCCAACATATTTCCAACTTACCAATAATGAATCTTCGAGAGAAAACAGAAATGAAGGCGATGATGAGGAACCACCAGGAGAGGTATTTCAATTAGCCGTCAAAGAAAAAAAAACTACCGATGGAACAGAAGAAGGATTAACCGAGGATGGTAGCAATGAGGATGATGATGGTGAGTCTTTAGACATTCCATTGAAAGACCGATTGCGTAGTCGAAAAAATTAAGTTGATTCGGGGACATGCAATTTCATGGAAAAGCAACAAGTAAGTATTTAAAATAAAAAACTTAGATACCAAAGGACGGCAGAAGTACAAGGCCAGACTAGTGATTCGGGGCTTTAACCAAGAACGAGGGATAGACTATGATGAGACATTCAGTCCAGTGGCTAAGTTCACATCTCTACGTTGTATTTTTGCAATTGCTGCAATTGAGGGGCTGAATCTCACACAATTTGATGTCAAAACCGCATTTTTAAACGGAGACCTGAGTGAAGGCATCTATATGCAGCAGCCTCAAGGTTTTGATGATGGTACTGGACGAGTTTGCACACTCAAAAAGAGTCTTTATGGCTTAAAGCAAGCGTCTCGATGCTGGAATAAGAAGTTCACCGCAGTTATAAAGGAATTTAATTTAAGACCCAGCTTAATGGACCCGTGTGTCTTTATATCGCAATATACATTGACGATGGATTGATCGCTGCTAGGGATAAAGAGGACGCCATGAACTTGATCAGGTTTTTAAAGACGCAGTTCGAGATAACAACATTACATGCTGAGTGGTTCTTGGGTATGGAGATAGCTCATCCCATCATCTCATTTTCAATGACCCGCATGTTCCACTAAAGGGGTCGCGGGGGCAATGCATGCACGAGAGATCTCCAGGCCACTCGATCCTCCGCCATCGACTCTAACTCATCAGGAGCTATGCCCAAGCGCAACCAGGCGAGTGTTTGGACTTGGTCCAACCATCTCATCCTAGGTCTGCCAAGCGGTCGCCTACCTGATGGAATCGCATTCAAGGCACGCCTCGGAAGTCGTAATGATGGGGACATTCGTTCCACGTGACCAAACCAAACTGCCCAACATTGAGTTTCCCGCGCACTGTCGTGTTTCTCACCCTATCCCGGCGAGTAATTCCCACAACAGCGCGAAGAAATCTCATCTCGGCAGCTTGTATTCGCGATCTTATTCCTTCGGTCATTACCCAAATTTCATGACCATAGGTGAGAGTTGGAACAAATACTGCGTTAAAAACCGCTAACTTGGCTTTGACACCAAGCTCGGCCTTCCTGATTACAGATCGACTAAGTTGTTTCAAAATTGATCCAGCTTGATCAATCCTACAGGAAAGCTCAGCATTATTCCTCCCATCACTCGTGAAGAAGACCCCGAGATACTTGAACTTCTCCACCTATTTCAATGGGACTCCACTAACATGTAGAGTGCATTGAACAGGGGTTCTGGAAATAACCATAACCTCGGATTTATCCACGTTAACCCTCATCCCAGCATCAGCACATACGGCCACAAACCTATCTAGCGCGCGCTGGAGTTCCATCTGGGAGGATGTGAGGATGACTAAGTCATCTGCAAATAGAAGATGACTTACCCTCAACTCTCCCAATGTGAAACATTCCTCGCCTCGACTGCGCTGTAACATCCAGTCCATATATATAATGAAAAGGAGAGGTGACAAAACGCACCCTTGGCGAAGTCCAACGCCCACGGTGAAATGTGTTGATTTACTATGATGATGATGATAGCTATGAGTCCGAATGGTGGAATTCACATCACTCAATCGAGATATTTGGAGAATGTCTTAAGAAGATTCCACATGGACTGCTGTAAGTCGGTGTCAACTCCGGCTGAAACCTGCACGTGTGCAGATTCATTATGTCCAGAAGATGCCAAGTTCCCGTATAGAGAGGCTGTTGTATGCCTGATGTACTTGGCAGTTGCCATTCGTCCGGACATAGCATTCGCTGTGGGAGTAGTTTCGCGGTATTTGGATGCACCCACTAAAACTCATGTCAATGGAGTCAAAAGGATACTCAAGTATTTCTCAGGCACCAGGAAAATGGGTATATTCTCTAAAAAATCTAAATACATGTCCTTAGTTTGTTACAGCGACGCTGATTATGCGGGTGATCCTTTAACTAGACGTTCTATCACTGGTTTCATTTTTACACTTGGAAATGGACCAGTGTCTTGGTCATCACAGAGGCAAAAGTGTGTGTCCTTATCGACTACCGAATCGGAGTTAAAGAAATGGTATGGCTTCGAGAGCTGCTCCTGGAGTTGATTGCAACTGGTATTGGCGAGATGATTCTCAACATGGACAACCAAGGATCAATCAGACTAGTGAAAAATCCAGAGTTCCATAAACGAACGAAGCACATAGACGTACGTTTCCATTTCATACAAAAGCGATACGAGAGAGGTGATTTTTTAATAAATTACGTTCCGTCCGATCATCAAAAGGCAGATATTTTCACAAAAGCTCTTAGCAAAGAAAAATTTGAAAGTTTTCGTTCTTCGATTGGATTAACTAATTTTTTAAAAGAATAAAAAAGGTTATGTTTATTTACACTTGAATACTCTGTATGAACGGTATGAATTATTTGAAATATTGTAAATTAATTCAAAAGTGGGAGTGTTAGAAATATTGAATTAGTCTCTGAGAAATATTGAATTGGTCATTGAATAACTCAGTTTGGCAACACTGGCTCTTACTGGAAATTAAAACATGTACTAATAATTATAAATCCACTAATAAAGTTAGTCTCATTTTGAACTTCCCAGAAGTCGGTCGCTTTGTTATCCCTTTGGTTCAACAGTAATTCGTTTATGATAGAGGTATTGTGTAGGTGAGGTTGAGGGGTGTCATCGTCACTAAGTAACTTAGTAATATCCGGTTAATGACAACATCATTACGAAGATAATTTTTCAAGTTTTTTAAGTTTATTAGTAAGTTCCAGGAAACGAGAGGCACTGCTATAGTTTTGGCAATGGATTTCCAGATCGGAACGGAAGAATTTGAAGCAATCATTTAAAACCGATAGGTGAGAGTCAAAAGAAGATTTGCAGTTCGCGCACAGAATACCAAACCATGAGTGGAGAATAGACTTAATGTCCGTTCTAGGGTTCATGAGGGAGGAAAAGTGTAGCTGACTTTTCCACCGACAACAAATTATATCACAAAAAACTCCTGCCCAACTTTCAAGTTATTTTGACCTAAATAAAGGCCTCGAAGAACACTTCAACAAGTTATTAGACCCAAAGGCTATAAAGGTTTTCGCCTAAATAAAATTAGTGTCCATTTGTGTTTAGGATGTAGTGGTTGGTTGGGAGCTGTTATCAGGTTTGGCTAAGTCCAGAACAGTGGTCCCCTTAGATCTGTGGTCTTAGCGCTAGCTCAGTCGTTCACAGACCTCCGTGGTATTAAGACGTGTTTCGGCTTTACTTAAACAATAAAAACACGGTGTTGTGAGTCAAGTGAGAAAAAAGACAGTGACTTTTATAAGCAGACAGTGGCCTGGGTGATAGATTCACTGCTTGTGAACGAGCTGGAGGAACTGGAGGAATATGTCCAGTCGTATCCTTATGATTATAATAAGGCACGCTGGCCACGCTTCTCTAGAGCCTTATCCAGGGAACTACGTCCGAGTGCGATCAATCCACCTACGAACAGAAACCTGACGAACGAAGAGGTTGACAGGTACCTCGTACAAATGGACGACATAATAAAACGTACAATGGACAAAACAATTCCGAAGGTAGCACAAACCGATGACGGCGACGTCTATCGGAATGCTACCATCATTTGCACTCCACGTGCAAAAGAGTAGACTGCTGTCAAGACTCAAGCTTTTGTACAGACGTTTTACAGATCCACAAAACGCTGAAGTACGGTCATTGAAGTCGGAGATCAAAATACTCCAACAATTAATTCGCCAACAGTACAGCCTAGCTGTAAGCTTGCACTGGGGCAATAAAATTCGGGCTGTAATATCCAACAACCCGGGTATGTTACCGCAAGTAAATAAAATCTTCCGGAGAAAAGATCAGAACGACATTCAGACCGTTCGACTTGACAGAACGACAAATAACGCGAACTTACTGACGTCAGTTGGCATCGATCCAGATGGGGCAGTGCTCGACAACGACTTCTTCGTAGTTGAGGATCCCCAGGAGAAGGTGAAAGCAATTGGTGCTGTCTTCCAGGAAGTGTACACAGTCAACGAACCCCGTTGTCCTAACCACGACTTGGAGAACAGAGCCTTGCTGAACCAGTTCTATCTCCGGAATGAGATAAATCAATGGCGATCTGAGAACCCTGGTTTCACCATGTTCAATGACGATTTTCTGGCAGATAATGTCGTCGCCGATGATGGAACCAACTCCATCCTTATCTCGAGAGATGAACTCCAGGGTATCTTCAACTCACTAAGGAAGAAGAAGTCAGTGGGAATCGATGGTATACAGAATATTGTTCTGCGCCATCTCCCCTCCGAGGCGGTGGATGTATACACAGTCCTGTTTAACAATGCGCTGAGTAATGCTTATTACCCAGCCCATTGGAAAACGGCGGTGGTACAACCGATCCCTAAACGGGACAAAGATACTTCAATCCCGACAAATCTCCGGTCGATAAGTCTTCTTCCGTGTATAAGCAAAGTCTTTGAGAAGATTGTCATTAGAACTCTGAAAGAATGGGTTGAGGAAAAACAAATTATACCGGATAACCAATTCGGCTTCAGGGCGGGGCATGATACCACACATGCCGCGTCCAAATTGGTATCCGACATTCAATGGAATAATAACAAGACCGAATGCACGGGTGCCTGCCTGATAGACATGGAGAAGGCGTTCGACACCGTATGGTTAGAAGGCCTTTTCCTCAAGTTGGTCAGGCTGGGTATCAGTAAACCATTGCTATATATGATCTATGATATGATCACAGGAAGGAGGTTCGTTGTGAAAAATGGCAACGTAACTTCTACCACAATATTCCACATAAAAAATGGGTTGCAACAGGGGGAGTTGGTTCGCCGATTCTGTTCGCTATATTCACTAGCGATCTTATAGGTTCAATGCCAAACTTAATAGCGTATGCCGATGATCTGATAGCGTACAGATCAGGTCCTAAGGTTGAAGTAATAAATATCTTGTTGCAGCGTGACTTCGATAAGATTTAGCGATTTTGCGACGACTGGAAGTTGAAAATCAACTTCCGGAAGTGTAAAACAATTCTGTTCAGAACCCCGCTGTCCAAGGCCTCGGGGGATACGAAAAGAAACTGGCGCAAGTTCGGCATAGTTGACCCGCAGGGGGAGCCGTTAGCAGTGAAAAGTGTAGTCAGGTACTTAGGCATTTGGTTGGATCAGTATCTATATTTCGACAGACATATAGCTGCTGCTCTGACGAAAGCCAAGAAAGCCTTTGCCGTGGCAAGAAGGTTGTTTTATAGCAGCCAACTTGATACCAGGGTGAAGGTAATCTGCTACATGGCCCTCATCCGGCCAGTCATGGTATACGGTTGTCCAGTGTGGTTCAACGTGAGTCCTTCCCAGATGGAACAGATGAGGGTGTTCGAGAGGCAGTGTCTTCGGGCCTGCCTCAGTTTGTATCGCACACCCGAATCCGAGTACAAGAAATTCTATCCCAATGAGGTCTTGTACAACGAGGCAAACCTGATCAGGATAGATAATTTTATTATTAAGCTGATTCGAAGGCATGTTGCACGAGCTATGACTTCAACCAATGGTCTGATCTTTGGGGCTTACTACCCCAATATAATGTACAATGAGAAGGTGCGCCTGAACGGCTTTATTCCTCCCGAAGCATTCCTCTATTTGGATGAGAAAGGCCTGATCCAGGATATGGAAGGATGTCCTATTATCTTCCATGTCGTACGCCGAACAGTGGACAGGCGACTCCAATACGAGCCGGACGTCGCTCGCAGCCACGAGGATCTTCTTCGGTTCAGCAGGGCGATTTCTGCCCGGGACAGGACAGAGTCTGCCAAAGAACGGCATTTTTATTGGTGGTTGCACCAAAATCAGCCTTCGCCGCCGCTAACTTCGTAGAGCAGTACTTTTTTGGTTGAGCTTTGGTGGCCAACTCACATAGTTTAGGTTATTATATATTAGGTAGATTAAGAAAAAAAAAAAAAATATATAAAATACAAAATACAAAAAAAAAAAAAAATTTAAAACCCAAAAAAAATACAAAAATACGAAAACAAAAAAAAAACAAAAAAACATACAAAACACAAAAAAAAGGTGCAGCACGGCGTATTAAATGTATGAAATGCATACATTGTACTTACGCCCTGGTGCACGCGTCCGTATGTTGTTACGGACATAGTCAAGATAGTTTTTTAAGGTAGTTTGTATGTTAGGATAATTTATTTTAAGTTAGGTTAAGTAGTTTTTAAGAAAAAAAATGAATTGTTTATGCCAAGTTTTTTTAAAATTTTCTTGGTTTAGTACATAAGTCTTCTTTCTTTTTAATAATAAAAACAAATCCTTGCGCCGAAAGGCAAATTATAAATAAGATTAGGTTAGCTTAGAGCACCCGCATAGGGTCAGTAAGTTAGTTTAGTAAAAACATATGTTTAGTTTATATAAGCTTTTTTTAGTTTATATAAGCTAGCTAAAAATACTTAAATTTTTATATCTAGCATGTAAGAAATTTTGTATAAATGAAATAAAAAAATACGTGTGAAAAAAAAAAAAAAAGATTCACTGCTTGTGATCCCCAGTGCTCGGGTTCAATTCCGAAAATTTAAGAAAAATTATTTTTCTCATTGTTAAAGAAAAGACTCCATTCTAAGTAAGAAAGTGAGTGTGTGTGTGTGGTATGGAGCCGAACGAGCGGTCTCCGAAAAAATCGGATGATGTGGGCGGATCGGTAGCCGGCACAACAGGCCATCAAAAGAGTGACGTCGATACGATGAAGAAGAGGAGGAGAAAAATCCACCCGAAGCCGAATATGGTGAAACGCCGCACCACGACGGCTACGTCAGATGACGAGGTAGCAGCTCCCAGCCAAACCAAAGCTGGGACAACAACAACAACAACATCAACAGGAGTAGCCACAAGATCAGCTGCGAAAATCGTAGATGATCTGAATGCCCTCCAATATGAGTCGGAGGGAAATGAAGGCCGGTTTTCGTATGGAGGGAGCAATAACTCCTTCCAAGCTCTGGCATCCTCTGAGTCTGACGACGAGGCTGAGGAGATCGAGGAGATGGAGGAACAAAGGGCGAAGCTCGACGCCCATATAAAGTTCCTCCACGAGAAAGCCACGGCGAGAAAAGCGGCGCAGAAAGCTGCAGAGCAGCGGCAGAGGGAAGAGCAGCTGCAACAGCAGCAGGAAAAGCTCCAGCAGCAGCAGAAGCAACAGCAGCAGACGCAACAGCAACAGAAACAACAACAACAACCAAAGCAGCCGTTGAGCGAAGCCAAACCGCTCACGAAAAGATCGCGGAAAGATGAGCTGCCATCTACTTCCTCGGCAGCCCAACGGCTGCTAAAACAACAACAACAGCAGCAGCACACACAACAACAACAGCAGCAGACACAACAACGACAGCGACTACGCCCAAATGGCGTCAGGCAGGTGTTCGACACAACAGACAGTGCCGAAGGTGGCCCCGGTCCCTGTGGCCAGGCAACCTGAGGCAGACCCCTCATTGAAGGATGTAATGACAACCATCCAGTCGATGCAAGCGCAGATGATCGCTTTGCAAAAACAGATGGTTCAATTACAGACCAGCTTCCTTCAGCAAACGGCCCGAGTAGACTTCATCTATTCGGAGCTGTTTGGCGAGCCTAACGCGCAGATATAATGGGCTCACGCGCAGCAAGAACCCTTAAGATCCTAGCAGTGAATGTTAATTCGCTGATTAGGATCGAGCGAAAACTAACTCTGTCTCAATTGTTGCAAACCCATAATCCTGACGTGCTGATGGCTTGCGAAACTAAGCTAAACCAGACGCGCAAACTCAGGTACAAAAACTACCACATAATTAGAAGAGATCGGCCCCAATCCACTCGAGGGTGTGGGGTCGCTCTTTTAATTAAAAAGAATATTAGTCACAAGGTGATATATAGCAATGAGGTGCGGAGGTTTGGTGTGCTGGAGGCATGTATCGCGCGCATCGCTCTCCAAGGTGGGAAGCGATTGTTCGTGACTGCCGCCTACGCACCGGACGCTCGAAACTCGAACTTCATTTCGGAGCTCGAGGCTCTCTTCACTAGCCTTCGCTTAAACTCGGAGGAAAACTATTATATCCTAGCCGGTGATTTGAATGCAAAGCACGGCGAGTGGGGTAACAGTGTTCCGAACGAGAGGGGAAACGCTCTCCTAGAGTGGATGGAACAGAATGGTATTGAGTTCAGGCTTGATTTGCTTGCAACCGATAGACCATCGTTTCCCAGAGGCGGGTCGTATCTGGATGTGATGCTTATAGACAGACGACTTACGTTACTGAACGTGGAACGACACACAAGGAACTGTTTAACCACTGTTGAGTACGACAGTGATCACTGTGGTCTTGCAGCGGTTACTCAGCTCCCGAACGAGCTGGAGGAATTGGAGGAATATGTCCAGTCGTATCCTTATGATTATAATAAGGCACGCTGGCCACGCTTCTCTAGAGCCTTATCCAGAGAACTACGACGACATAATAAAACGTACAATGGACAAAATTATACCGAAGGTAGCACAAACCGATGACGGCGACGTCTATCGAAACGCTACCATCGATGCACTCCACGTGCAAAAGAGTAGACTGCTGTCAAGACTCAAGCTCTTGCACAGACGTTTTACAGATCCACAAAACGCTGAAGTGCGGTCATTGAAGTCGGAGATCAAAATACTCCAACAACTAATTCGCTAACAGTACAGCCTAGCTGTAAGCTTGCACTGGGGCAATAAGATTGGCAATAACCCGGGTATGTTCCCGCAAGTAAATAAAATCTTCCGGAGAAAAGATCAGAACGACATTCAGACCGTTCGACTTGACAGAACGACAAATAACGCGTACTTACTGACGTCAGTTGGCATCGATCCAGATGGGGCAGTGCTCGACAACGACTTCTTCGTAGTTGAGGATCCCCAGGAGAAGGTGAAAGCAATTGGTGCTGTCTTCCAGGAAGTGTACACGGTCAACGAACCCCGTTGTCGTAACCACGACTTGGAGAACAGAGCCTTGCTGAACCACTTCTATCTCCGGAATGAGATAAATCGATGGCGATCTGAGAACCCTGGTTTCACCAGGTTCAATGACGATTTTCTGGCAAATAATGTCGTCGCCGATGATGGAACCAACTCCATCCTTATCTCGAGAGATGAACTCCAGGGTATCTTCAACTCACTAAGGAAGAAGAAGTCAGTGGGAATCGATGGTATACAGAATATTGTTCTGCGCCATCTCCCCTCCGAGGCGGTGGATGTATACACAGTCCTGTTTAACAATGCGCTGAGTAATGCTTATTACCCAGCCCATTGGAAAACGGCGGTGGTACAACCGATCCCTAAACGGGACAAAGATACTTCAATCCCGACAAATCTCCGGTCGATAAGTCTTCTTCCGTGTATAAGCAAAGTCTTTGAGAAGATTGTCATTAGAACTCTGAAAGAATGGGTCGAGGAAAAACAAATTATACCGGATAACCAATTCGGCTTCAGGGCGGGGCATGATACCACACATGCCGCGTCCAAATTGGTATCCGACATTCAATGGAATAATAACAAGACCGAATGCACGGGTGCCTGCCTGATAGACATGGAGAAGGCGTTCGACACCGTATGGTTAGAAGGCCTTTTCCTCAAGTTGGTCAGGCTGGGTATCAGTAAACCATTGCTATATATGATCTATGATATGATCACAGGAAGGAGGTTCGTTGTGAAAAATGGCAACGTAACTTCTACCACAATATTCCACATAAAAAATGGGTTGCAACAGGGGGCAGTTGGTTCGCCGATTCTGTTCGCTATATTCACTAGCGATCTTATAGGTTCAATGCCAAACTTAATAGCGTATGCCGATGATCTGATAGCGTACAGATCAGGTCCTAAGGTTGAAGTAATAAATATCTTGTTGCAGCGTGACTTCGATAAGATTCAGCGATTTTGCGACGACTGGAAGTTGAAAATCAACTTCCGGAAGTGTGAAACTATTCTGTTCAGAACCCCGCTGTCCAAGGCCTCGGGGGATACGAAAAGAAACTGGCGCAAGTTCGGCATAGTTGACCCGCAGGGGGAGCCGTTAGCAGTGAAAAGTGTAGTCAGGTACTTAGGCATTTTTTTGGATCAGTATCTATATTTCGACAGACATATAGCTACTGCTCTGACGAAAGTCAAGAAAGCCTTTGCCGTGGCAAGAAGGTTGTTTTATAGCAGCCAACTTGATACCAGGGTGAAGGTAATCTGCTACATGGCCCTCATCCGGCCAGTCATGGTATACAGATGAGGGGTTCGAGAGGCAGTGTCTTCGGGCCTGCCTCCGTTTGTATCGCACACCCGAATCCGAGTACAAGAAATTCTATCCCAATGAGGTCTTGTACAACGAGGCAAACCTGATCAGGATAGATAAATTTATTATTAAGCTGATTCGAAGGCATGTTGCACAAGCTATGACTTCAACCAATGGTCTGATCTTTGGGGCTTACTACCCCAATGTAATGTACAATGAGAGGGTGTGCCTGAACGGCTTTATTCCTCCCGAAGCATTCCTCTATTTGGATGAGAAAGGCCTGATCCAGGATATGGAAGGATGTCCTATTATCTTCCATGTCGTACGCCGAACAGTGGACAGGCGACTCCAATACGAGCCGGACGTCGCTCGCAGCCACGAGGATCTTCTTCGGTTCAGCAGGGCGATTTCTGCCCGGGACAGGACAGAGTCTGCCAAAGAACGGCATTTTTATTGGTGGTTGCATCAAAATCAGTCTTCGCCGCCGCTAACTTCGTAGAGCAGGACTTTTTGGTTGAGCTTTGGTGGCCAACTCACATAGTTTAGGTTATAGTGTAAGGTAGATTAAGAAAAAAAAAAAATAAAATAGAAAACCAAAAAAAAATACAAAAATAAAAAAAATACAAAACACAAAAAAAAGGTGCACCACGGCGTATTAAATGTATGAAATGCATACATTGTACTTACGCCCTGGTGCACGCGTCCGTATGTTGTTACGGACATAGTTAAGATAGTTTTTAAGGTAGTTTGTATGTTAGGATAATTTATTTTAAGTTAGGTTAAGTAGTTTTTAAGAAAAAAAATGAATTGTTTATGCCAAGGTTTTTTAAAATTTTCTTGGTTTAGTACATAAGTCTTCTTTCTTTTTAATAATAAAAACAAATCCTTCCGCCGAAAGGCAAATTATAAATAAGATTAGGTTAGCTTAGAGCACCCGCATAGGGTCAGTAAGTTGGTTTAGCAAAAACATATGTTTAGTTTAATATTAGCTAGTTTTAAGTGTTTTTATATCTAGCATGTAAGGAATTTTTGTTTAAAAAAAATAAAAATATTTAAAAAAAAAAAAAAAATTAGCGCTAGCTCAGATCACAGGGTCTAAGGTTCGAATCCTGTGGCAGTATTCTTTTTTCTTTTTTTTTGGGTTGTTCCAATTTCAACCGGTTCTGGTACCATGACCTTGGACTGACTGAAGTGGTAATCTGGTGATTAGCGGCAGTGCAGATGGCATGATGTTGTGGAAATCTGCAACTCTCCAACAGACAACGAATGCAGAGGACAGCTAGACCAATCCACTTCAGTCGCAGTCTGACTTCTATAGAAGGAACGTGGTTCGTGGAGAAGAAGAAAGTGAAGTAGTCGTTTCTTTTAATAAGAGAAGAATAAGAATAGAATTGAGTGAATCATTGTTTTGTGTAGTGCTGAATAAGAAGGTTAGGAAAAACTTTCGGTTGAGGAGAAAAGCATTAATTTAATTCTTCCAATGATAGCAGTTCGAGGTTTTTCCTTTCCCACGGATTTTGGTCGGTTTGGAAGAGGCGATTGGACGATCCAAAGTACGAGCGAGAGATAATCACACCCTACCCGGACTATTGAGAAGCCACCCCAAGTGGAGCATTGTCCACGGAGAAGAAAGGCAAGAAGAACGAGCGTGCGAAATCGCATTCCACAAGTGAGGTGCACTTAAATTTTATATACCCGACTCTGTCTCGGAATTTTTATAAGAGAAAGTTTGAGACCGGTATACGTATATTATTACATTATTACATTTTATTACATACATAAAATCGGTTGCTAATTGTTTTGAGTGGGTGACGAGAATCCGAGTTGTGCTAAGCCGAAAATTAGAAGGCTTTGAATATCTGAGGTGGTGGCGGTGTGCGTTCGCGCTCGCGGCTTTGCAACAATCGGTTCGTGAGAAGCGGAGTTCGAATTTCAGACGGGCAAAATCGTGTTCCTTTTTTTTATTTTTTTTCCTTCTCTCCTTGATAGGCTTTAACGTTATACATTTATTTATTTTTTGAATTTTATGTTAGCTGTAAGTTAGGTCAAGCAAAAACAAAAATTGTATAGTCTTAAGTAAATAAATATTATAGAAATAACTAAGCGGACTGCCATCTTTTTGTCGCGATTCAAAAGGTGGTTGATCGTACGGGAGGTCAATCGCGTGGCGACCTAAACAAAAAAAAACTAAAGCTAAACACCACGGCCTTTCTCCACGGCGGGTCAGTCACCCTCCCGATCGAGGTCGCGCGTAGATCAGGAAATCGGTGTAACAAAGTTGTTGTGTTGTGTGGATCTATCAGTTCGGTAAGATCAAAGTTCAAAACGTTGGATAAACACCTTGAATCAATCGACGTTTCTCCTAATAAATCACAAAGTGTAACTTTTCTAAGGGGGGAAAAGTGTCACTAACCGGAAGTAAGTGAGGCAATGGAATCGGAATCGGGAAATGTTTTTGCACTAGTTGCTGTAAAATGCAATTTTTTTTGAGCGTGTGGGAAAATCGCGCTCTAAACAGCGAATTGGGAAGCGTAATACAGGGAAGAGCATGTCCAGATGGATAATAATAATAATAATGGCGGCGCTACAGTCCGGGGTGGACCTGGGCCTAGCTTCTCAGCAACCACTCGTTTTGTGCGTGCTATTCTTCTCTTACGAGTGGAGGGGACCTACAGTTTTAATGCCGACTCCGAACGGCGAGATTGAGAAGCTTTTTCTAGACAGTTATACTCTTTGAGCATTGTCAATGACTCGAAAGAGGTGGAGCCGCGAACAATTTTTTTCTGAAAAATTGTTTGTCTGAACTTAGATTCGAACCTAGACTGTGAAAGTCTAATGCGCATGGGTTGACGCACGAACCCACACGGCCACGGCGCCCACGTCCAGGTGGATGGAGGGTTGAAAATCAATTTATACCTTTACAAATTCTTCTAATCTTCCGAGTGTAAGGTTCTTTTGAGTTTATAGCTTCTCTTTAAGCACTTCATCGACAACGCCAGTGAGGAACACGTCTCTCACCATTTCGGCTTCATTGGAATATTCATATGACGATTCTTATACTTATAATTTTAAGAAACTATGAAATACTGATTTTTTCTGGTGCAAAATAATTTTATAATTAAAAATTTTTTTCAAACATCGCAAAATGTTTCATTATATTTCACTTTAACTATATTATATTTTCTTATTCCCTCATCTTCAATGCTATTGAGTAGTATGGCAGTTTTTCCGGCATAATTTCCTTGTTCGTCTGATCAAATTGCAAGTGTGTATCAAATAATAATAATAATAAAGGCGGCGCTACAGTCCGAGGTGAACTTGGGTCTAGCTTCTCAGCAACCACCTGTGTTGTGCGTGCTATTGTTTCTCACGAGTGGAGGGGGCCTACAGTTTAATGCCGATTTAGAACTATTGGGAAGCTATTTCTAGACAGTTATACTCTTTAAGCATTGTCAGTCACTCGAAAGGGGTGAAGCTGTGAAAATATGTTAGATTTTTTTTTTCGAGATTCGAAACTTAGTCGTCAAACGTAGGAGTCGCGCCCCCATGCCACGGCGCCCACAAGTGTGTATGTAGTTTAATTTTGTGTTCCCACAATGGCCAGTATTTATGCAAATTCGGGGATTGAAAATTGAATAAGCATTTACTAGGATAAGGAGCAACACCGTCAGGACAGTTTTTGCGACTTCTATATGAGGTTTCCTTCCTTGTCTTTGACTTGTTGCATTGCTTGCATAAACAACTTTCATCTTTCAATTAGTTTCAAATCGAAAAAAAACAATCGGTCTCCTTTTCGATTGGTCTGATTGGAGGATTTGACGAACTTACAATTTTGTCAACTATGTTCGATACAAATATTTGGTGGAAAACGTCAAGGGGAGTACATTTATCGTCCACGTTTATTTGCACTCCTCTAATCTATGCATCGAAATTGAACTGATGTATTTCCTTGGTATTTTCAAACCACTCACCATCTAATTCGGTTCAACAGTAATTCGTTTATGATAGAGGTATTGTGTAGGTGAGGTTGAGGGGTGTCATCGTCACTAAGTAACTTAGTAATATCCGGTTAATGACAACATCATTACGAAGATAATTTTTCAAGTTTTTTAACTTTATTAGTAAGTTCCAGGAAACGAGAGGCACTGCTATAGTTTTGGCAATGGATTTCCAGATCGGAACGGAAGAATTTGAAGCAATCATTTAAAACCGATAGGTGAGAGTCAAAAGAAGATTTGCAGTTCGCGCACAGAATACCAAACCATGAGTGGGGAATAGACTTAATGTCCGTTCTAGTGTTCATGAGGGAGGAAAAGTGTAGCTGACTTTTCCACCGACAACAAATTATATCACAAAAAACTCCTGCCCAACTTTCAAGTTATTTTGACCTAAATAAAGGCCTCGAAGAACACTTCAACAAGTTATTAGACCCAAAGGCTATAAAGGTTTTCGCCTAAATAAAATTAGTGTCCATTTGTGTTTAGGATGTAGTGGTTGGTTGGGAGCTGTTATCAGGTTTGGCTAAGTCCAGAACAGTGGTCCCCTTAGATCTGTGGTCTTAGCGCTAGCTCAGATCACGGGGTCTAAGGTTCGAATCCTGTGGCAGTATTCTTTTTTCTTTTTTTTTTGGGTTGTTCCAATTTCAACCGGTTCTGGTACCATGACCTTGGACTGACTGAAGTGGTAATCTGGTGATTAGCGGCAGTGCAGATGGCATGATGTTGTGGAAATCTGCAACTCTCCAACAGACAACGAATGCAGAGGACAGCTAGACCAATCCACTTCAGTCGCAGTCTGACTTCTATAGAAGGAACGTGGTTCGTGGAGAAGAAGAAAGTGAAGTAGTCGTTTCTTTTAATAAGAGAAGAATAAGAATAGAATTGAGTGAATCATTGTTTTGTGTAGTGCTGAATAAGAAGGTTAGGAAAAACTTTCGGTTGAGGAGAAAAGCATTAATTTAATTCTTCCAATGATAGCAGTTCGAGGTTTTTCCTTTCCCACGGATTTTGGTCGGTTTGGAAGAGGCGATTGGAAGATCCAAAGTACGAGCGAGAGATAATCACACCCTACCCGGACTATTGAGAAGTCACCCCAAGTGGAGCATTGTCCACGGAGAAGAAAGGCAAGAAGAACGAGCGTGCGAAATCGCATTCCACAAGTGAGGTGCACTTAAATTTTATATACCCGACTCTGTCTCGGAATTTTTATAAGAGAAAGTTTGTGACCGGTATACGTATATTATTACATTATTACATTTTATTACATACATAAAATCGGTTGCTAATTGTTTTGAGTGGGTGACGAGAATCCGAGTTGTGCTAAGCCGAAAATTAGAAGGCTTTGAATACCTCCCGATCGAGGTCGCGCGTAGATCAGGAAATCGGTGTAACAAAGTTGTTGTGTTGTGTGGATCTATCAGTTCGGTAAGATCAAAGTTCAAAACGTTGGATAAACACCTTGAATCAATCGACGTTTCTCCTAATAAATCACAAAGTGTAACTTTTCTAAGGGGGGAAAAGTGTCACTAACCGGAAGTAAGTGAGGCAATGGAATCGGAATCGGGAAATGTTTTTGCACTAGTTGCTGTAAAATGCAATTTTTTTTTGAGCGTGTGGGAAAATCGCGCTCTGAACAGCGAATTGGGAAGCGTAATACAGAGAAAAGCATGTCCAGATGGATAATAATAATAATAATGGCGGCGCTACAGTCCGGGGTGAACTTGGGTCTAGCTTCTCAGCAACCACTCGTTTTGTGCGTGCTATTGTTTCTCACGAGTGGAGGGGGCCTACAGTTTAATGCCGATTTAGAACTATTGGGAAGCTATTTCTAGACAGTTATACTCTTTAAGCATTGTCAGTCACTCGAAAGGGGTGAAGCTGTGAAAATATGTTAGATTTTTTTTTCGAGATTCGAAACTTAGTCGTCAAACGTAGGAGTCGAAGGACCTACCCCCCGTGCCACGGCGCCCACAAGTGTGTATGTAGTTTAATTTTGTGTTCCCACAATGGCCAGTATTTATGCAAATTCGGGGATTGAAAATTGAATAAGCATTTACTAGGATAAGGAGCAACACCGTCAGGACAGTTTTTGCGACTTCTATATGAGGTTTCCTTCCTTGTCTTTGACTTGTTGCATTGCTTGCATAAACAACTTTCATCTTTCAATTAGTTTCAAATCGAAAAAAAACAATCGGTCTCCTTTTCGATTGGTCTGATTGGAGGATTTGACGAACTTACAATTTTGTCAACTATGTTCGATACAAATATTTGGTGGAAAACGTCAAGGGGAGTACATTTATCGTCCACGTTTATTTGCACTCCTCTAATCTATGCATCGAAATTGAACTGATGTATTTCCTTGGTATTTTCAAACCACTCGCCATCTAATTCGGTTTCTGAAGTGCTTCCCGATCCTTCGGGAACCAGGATGGTCATCAATGTCCCATCATAGCTAAACTGATCATTTTCGGATTCCTCATTGGAATCATCCGAAATTTCACTTAATAGCTTTAAAATGATTTCCCTTTCTTTACTGTAACGGTCCACATTCAAGGTATGTACATATACAGGCTGGGGTAAATACAAGTTTCTTTTTAAAATGCAATAAAATGGATACAATTTTTTTCCATGTATTAGGGCTTTATTAGTAAGAACAAACATTCCAATTAATTATGAAATACGACGTCGTTCAAGTGGCTGGCTCGGCTGGCTTAGCAGAACCACATTCTGTCACCTTGTTGATGGTTCCGGGCTGTAGCTCATGGATTGATTGGATGATTTAAGCCTTAAGTGCTTAAATAGTCTTCGGATTGTTGGCATAACATCGATCGTTCAGGGTTCCCCACAAAAAGAGTCCTAAAGGTCAAATCGCAGTCCCGAGTCGACATCGCCAAAAGGGTTGCTAACACGATTTAGGAATTGGGTGCGCAAAAGATCGTTTGTGGCATGGGCTGTGAGGCATGGCGCGCCATTCTGCATGAACGCGAGGTCGTCCAGATCAGTGTTTTCAATTACAGTAAAAAAAAGCCGGTTAACATGGTTCTGTCACGCCCACCGTTGACCGAAACGTTGTGACCTGCCTCATTTTCCAAGAAAAAAGGTTCAATGATGACACCACTCCACAATCCGCACCAAACTGTCACTCTCTGTGGATGCATTGGCTTCTCGACAATAACGTGCGGGTTTTCCGAACCCCAGATGCGGCAATTTTGTTTGATTTTTTCACCCAAAATCGTTGTCCCAAATTAAATTAAATTAAAGGCCCAAAATGCGAAGCGATAACGAAGCAAATGCCTTTTATATAATTTTTTTTCCCAGAGGTTTTTTCAAATAGTGCTGGAGGACTCAAACTCAAAACTGGTCCATTGTACTGCCAGGTAGCAACCTACTCCAGTGCCGTTGATCCCAACGGCAAATGGTGACTGGACCTGATTCAATTTGACTGGGACCAACTGCGCCATCAAGTCGTATGTAGCTTGCCTTCAATTGCAGGGTCAATTCGACCTTGTTCACGACGGGGAACATGAGTGTTGTCGAATAGCGTACCAGTCTCACTAAATTTTTGCACAAAGTTGCGTGCAGCTGTTGCGGTGGGTGCTTCATTTCGGCCAAAACTTTTTTTCAAAAAACGCACTCACTTTGGAAATAAGTTTTTAATATTTCCCAAAGTTTTCCAAGCGTAAAGCGACGCATTTCGTTCCGCGGAAATAAGATACTGACTTTCTGTCAAGATTTCGAGCGGGAAACAGCTGTCAGTGTCATAATAACCTATGATTTAAAAAAAACACCCTTTGTTTAGATGATAATTTGTGTATTAATTTTAATATATTATATTATTATATTTTATTATATTGTACATCTAAGTTCGATGAGATGTGCATCGTTTACTTTATTTTACATTTTTTTTTATAAGAGCGCTCAAATTGAGTTAAACTAAATTAACTTAAAACTGGCGGCATATGCCGGTTTGATTGTGCAAAATGCAACAAGTTTGTGCAAGTTCTGTAGAAAGATAAAAATTATTAAGCAGGTCACAGTGAAGTTAAAATTGGACTCCGGCAGGACAAATAGTACTTGGGTGTGGACACATAATATAATGTACATTTTTCTAGCCGGGGTAGCCCGTCTCGTCCTAACAGATCTAAAAAAAGACCGTCTTTCTTATCGTTAAAAGAGCAACTATTTGTTGTTTTTGTATTTCCTTGATCTTCAAAAGGTATCCAGAGATTTTTTTTAAAGGTTTTGGTGTTGTCTTTTAACTGATGTTTGATAAGTACTCCCTGGACGATGCATGATAGTGTTCCCGCAATATTGATTGTAATCTTATGTTGAACCGGAACTTTCATTCTCCTTTATGAATTCTGAATATATGTATATGAAAATATAAGCATTTTAGTTCGGATAATTTTTGAGTTATGCAAATTACTTATTTTGTTTCTTATTTTTGGTTCGTTCATATTCAAATTATAGCTGCAAACAAATTCTTTATAATAATAATGGCGACGCTATACTCCGAGGTGACTTAGGATTAACTTCCAAGCAACCACTCTTGTTGTGCATGCTATTGTTTTCCCACAAGTGGAGAGGACCTAATACCGACTCCGAAAGGCGAGATAGAGAAGTTTTTATACACTCTGATATTGGTTATACCTATTGTCCGACCAAAGGCCACTTTTTCGGCCGAAGGTGATAAAAAAGACGAAGTTTGGCTTTTTTGCAAATAAATTGCATGCTTTTATACAGACCACTTAATAGTTTACCAACTTGCTAAAGCTAAATCTGTTGATTTTAAAGCTGTAAACAATCGCACTTTCAAAATGCAAAATATCATACAATAACAAAACAAAAAACACCCCGTTGTTTGCAACTTAAGCTCTATCACTATTGACATACGCGACTTGTTCATAATTCCTGTAAAGAAAAGTGCGGAAAATACCGCAATTCTATTTTTACAGAAAGCTGAAAAATTCAACATTCGCCTTCGGAACATCTTCCCAATGTTTTGCGAATATGATATTTTTAGCCGAAGCCGAAGCCGAAAGTTCGGTCGGACCCTAGTTATAACCACTAAAGTTGACGCAGCTGTTGGTGCGACCGAATTTTTTCTAAAACGGTAAACTGTTTATTTGTAGATGCGATGTATATATAGAATTTAATATGTTACAGCTTACCATTTGTTGATATGCTTTTCAATTTGTTTTGCGTTTATTATTGTTTGATATTATTGTTGACGATCGTGTCTCTTCGTAATCTTGAATGACATTAAAAAAATCGCCTTGTTTCGGCGAAGTCTGAACCGACCTTGATGAAGCAACGGCCATTCGCTACCGTCATCCTACTAAGAGGAACGAGTTTTGCAGGGATGTTAAGATAAGACAATGCGCTCAATAACTTGTCTCGCCAAATACTGGCGTATGCGGCCTTAAAATCGATAAACAGATGGTGGGTACCGACTTGAAGCTCCTGCGTCTTTTCCAAGATCTGTCGCAATGTGAATATCTGGTCGATGGTAGACTTCGCTGGCCCGAATCTGCACTGATGTGGACCAATCTAAATGTTCACGTAGGGCTTCAGGCGCTTACATAAGACGGCAGAGAAGATCTAATATGCGATATTTAGGAGACTGCTCCCTCTGCTATTGGCACAGTTTAGCGGGTCTCCGTTCTTTATCTGCTATCTTCGAGTTCTCGGTTCCAGCGACCTATCGCTTATTTCGACCAAATTAGTCAGTCCCTTCGTACGTTTTTGACTGTACTTGAAGATTGCAATTTCCATTTTAAGATACCGAAGAATTTTTTAAAATTTATATATACATAATAATAAATATATAATAAATATATAACGTACAAACAAATAATAAAAGTGCGAAATTACCTTGGAAAATATAGTCGAACGATTTCTCCGATTCGTCCTTTAATGTGATAACTACACGAGGTATTTGGAGGATACCAATGTGCAATACTGAGGAATATTCCCTCCGACGCACTACTATCCTTTAAAGCATCTGAACTTAATAGCCAATCGCATATACCATGCTTAATACCAGCCGTCTCCACGTGTCCTGGCCAGTTCCCAACATTAAAATGAAAGCCTGTGTTAAGTAACGGTCCAGCCGGGGATGATACAAATTCAATGAACATATATTGGGATGTACCTAAAAAAAATCATAATTGTGATTATTATATTTATTATTATTGCTATTATAGTTATCTGGTTAATAATAAATTAAATTACTCGTGCATTATTAATAAGTATACAATTTTTGTTGGATATTCGGTTAGTTGCACACCGTTGCATACAGTATCCCAGATTACTTAAATATCTATATCATCCTATGTGACTGTTGGTTAAAAGAAGTGTAAGGTTCACACATTATCCCACATTATCGAGAAAAATCAAATTTAAATGTGATCCACCCGATTGACCACCCTATGCAATTTCATGATCGGTTATTCTCTCTTCACTTAGTAAACATAAATATATAATATATATTTATTATATATTTATTATATATTTAATAGTCGAATGACAATGCTTCGTTCAGACAACATTACTTTGTGATGCAAATGTATTTCAGTTATGTTTCTCTCGCATAAAAGCTTGTTATGTTTTTCTCCAGTTGTCAGTTGCAATAAAGAGTTGGTGCTCGAAACACCGCACTGTTATTTTTATGTTGTTTTTTTTATTTTGTATAAAAGCCCCTACAAATAAATCAGAAGTGGGATTAGTTGACTCGAAGTCTTTGAATTAAGAAAAGTATAAGTTTTATGTTTAGTCTTCGATTATTTTATTGTGTTGCATGTGTTAACCAATATGGCAACTGTAAGAAAGTTTTTAATGATTGCAACGGTGGCCCAATTAAAAGACAAATTGGCTGAAATAGGATTGCCTACAAGTGGTGTTAAAAACGCGTTGAAAGTGCGACTGGAGCAGGCTGTTGAAAACTTTAATGAAGCCCAACGGGATAAATTTTTCCCAGTTAATTTGATTGAAAGTTTGAACTTGGATTCGAATATGAGTAGATCAGAAAGAGAAGATGAAAATAGCATCGTTTCAGAGCAATTAGAAAATTTACGCGACCTCGTGAAAAAAAAGAAGAAGTTAGACGACTTCAGTTGAAATTAATTGAGTTGAACAATCCAACAGAAGCAGTGCAGGCGACATATTCTTTTAGGGACATCGAAGAGTCCCTTCCGAAGTTTTCTGGGGACGACACCTACTCCATCACCACGTGGATAAAAAATTTTGAAGATGCGAAGCTATTGCATAAGTTTGATGATTCCAAGTGCTTCATATACGCCCAACGGCTGTTAACGGGAACAGCAAAATTGTATCTCCGATCTACATCATGTCGATCATGGATCGAATTGAAGGAAGCCCTGTTATCAGAGTTTCACCAACATGTTACCGCCACTGATGTCCACAATGCCCTACGCAAGAGAAAGAAGCTGAAGGATAAAAATTTTCAGCAGTATGTCTTGGCGATGCAAGAGATCGCTTCTTCAGCTAATATCGAGGAGCAGGACATTATTAACTATATAGTAAAAGGTATCCCTGATTCCACTTTCAATAAACAAATATTGTTCACAGCAAACACCATCCTGGAACTAAAAGTTGTTTTGAGGCGATATGAGAAAATTAAGTTTGATCATCAGCCAGCAACGCACGCTCCAGTTTTTACAAGAAGGATGAAAATTTTCAGCAGTATGTCTTGGCGATGCAAGAGATCGCTTCTTCAGCTAATATCGAGGAGCAGGACATTATTAACTATATAGTAAAAGGTATCCCTGATTCCACTTTCAATAAACAAATATTGTTCACAGCAAACACCATCCTGGAACTAAAAGTTGTTTTGAGGCGATATGAGAAAATGAAGTTTGATCATCAGCCAGCAACGCACGCTCCAGTTTTTACAAGAACTGCTTCTCATCCAAAACCAGTTGTGCAGTTCCGTAACAAAAACGTCATCAAGTGCTACAATTGTAGTGATGTTGGACATGTAGCCTCGAATTGTCCCAAGCCGAGCAGAGAACGTGGATCTTGTTATCATTGTGGGCAAAGAAATCATCATGTTAAAGATTGTCCTCAACGAACTTCGATCGACTTATAAATATAAAAGTAATTACTAAAATTTGTTCTTAAATAACTCATACTGAGAATGTAAGTATTGAGTTTTCGTAAAATACAGAATTTGTATTTAAGTTAGGTTATGAATTAATTTAAATGATCGTTTACGATATTTGACTAAAGAAAATGTTTATATGTTCTTCATAATGATACAATATAACTAAAACGGTTTCTGTAAGTGACATTGTACACGGTGGAAAATCGGGGTCGATTTATAGTCAGGATGGACGAGTTGTAAGGTTCACACATTATCCCACATTATCGAGAAAAATCAAATTTAAATGTGATCCACCCGATTGACAACCCTATGCAATTTCATGATCGGTTATTCTCTCTTCACTTAGTAAACAGTTTAATAGTCGAATGACAATGCTTCGTTCAGACAACATTACTTTGTGATGCAAATGTATTTCAGTTATGTTTCTCTCGCATAAAAGCTTGTTATGTTTTTCTCCAGTTGTCAGTTGCAATAAAGAGTTGGTGCTCGAAACACCGCACTGTTATTTTTATGTTGTTTTTTTATTTTGTGTAAAAGCCCCTACAGAAGGGATATACATTTTTAAGTAACATTTTGCTCATTAGTTTAATTTGTTTGTAAAAATAAGAAGACTTATTCTCTGCGTCCGGTTTTTGTTGTGGATGTGAAATTTTAACAAAGCAGAAATTTGTTGTACTTGTGGAAATCGGATTAGGTTATTTTTAAGCTGAGTTAGTTGCCGCGCAATCGCATTCTCTTTATTACGCTGATCCATGGAACCCAAGCAAACAAACATATTCATAGGTTTGACCGAATTTTAACCCAATGAAGTGATTGGACCGGCGATAACGAGCACAATGGTACTTAATAAATCGCAGAGATCAGAGATCTGGACGGTATAGGCCGTCATGTGATGCGATGAAGTTGTCAAGACTCTTGAATGAATGTTTTGTGGGATTGTTATTGAAAAACTTTAAAGTTTCGCTATAGCAATCTTCTCACTGATAAAGTTTGGGCGATATATAATTAATATTTGTTTAATCTACGTACATACGAGTATATACCATAAATACATTCGAAAATGACCAGCGAAGCCAATTGGTTTATCTGCAGGAGATTTGTTAATAATAATAATAATAATTTAGGCGCTACAGTCCGAGGTGGACCCGGGCTTAGCTTCTTAGCAACCACTTGTGTTGTGTGTGCTATTGTTCTTTTACGAGTGGAGGGGACGTACAGTTTCAAGCCGACTCCGAACGGGGATTTTGAGAAGCCTTTTCTAGACAGTTATACTCTTTGAGCATTGTCAGTGACTTGAAAGGGGTGGAGCCGTGAAAAAATGTTAGATGTTTTTTTTCGCGTTTCGAACCTTAGACTTCGAGCGTAGGACTCGGCCCACATACCTACTACGTTACGGTGGCATTACCCTTGCTGAGTTCCGACATACGATAGTTGCCATCGTCCGCATTAGAAAAATGTGCACTGTTTTTTTTAGATACTTTACCATTTCATTACAAAAAAAAGTACAAAAGAAACAGCAGATGTCCTTGTTTTGACCTTTGTGGAATTCAATGCTTGAATTTGTTTGTTTTATATGGGATTTTCTTATTTATACGTATAAAGTTCAGTGCAATTTGACAATGTATCCCATATACCAATTCGATGTAAAGCCGTTGTTGTCGTGTCAAATGCTTTACTGAGATCCAAATACAAGACCATACCATGTTGTGGTTTACTTAATTGTTTTCGTTTGGAAAATTTCGAAAAAGCGGCTGCTTATTGTAATTCGTTACAGCATAACAGCATGACAGCATGTAATTCGTTTTGCTGTCGTTTACCACGAGATCCGTTTCAGCCGCTTCCGTTTCAATGAATTGGACCAATCACGTCAGTGTCATCCGCGTATGCTTGTGTTTGTACGGACTTTTGGAAGATCCTGCCTCTAGTGTTAGCCAGTGAGTTTTACGTAATCTTCTCAAAAATATGTCGAAAAAGTTATATGATAACGAGTTGCTCTTTCCAAAACCCTGAGTTTTCCGTCGTCATTCTGCTCAGTCTGATGAGAAGGGGTCTCCTTTCTTGTGGATTGTACAAACGTTACTGAGGTTCCACTCATCGGGTATGTTTTCCTCTGACCATGTCTTACAGATGAGCTGCTGCATGCGCTCTACACCCTGCTTCAAAGATTCCAGTAGGAAGAGCGTCTGACCCTGCAGCTTTGTTATACTTCAGTCTTGATATTGTTTTCTTGATCTCGAGGTTACGGAATTCTCTTCCATTATCGCCCGTTGTGTTGAGTGAAAGTTTCTGCCTGACAACGAAATGTTTGTACTCATCGCGGTTTAACAGTCTGCAGGAATGATTTTCCAAATTCTCAGTATTGACTGCGACTCTACTACAAATTGTCCTTTGTAGTCCCGACAAACTGTCCGAGCTTAATTTTCATTCGATAGTGGTTTCATACTCTAGTAAAACTTTCGGATATCACTTCAGTCACCTCTCCATCTCCTCGATCACGCGTTTTTCATACTCCTTCTTTTTTCCTGAGTAGCCAGGTCTCTTCCCTTCGTTTCTGTTCGTAGAGCTCACGAACAGCTCTCATAGTTCGATGCAGTGTTGCCTTGTAGGCTTCTTGCTTTGCTGTATATGCCTGCCTGCACTCGTTGTCAAACCAGGGATTTTAAGTGGTGTCGTAAAACCCAGCACATCAGTAGCGGCTTCTCTGAAGGCCTTTTTTACAGCGTTTCGAACTTTCGGAGAGTTTTAGGGAGTATTAATTGCGATTGTAGCTTTTAGACGTCAAACCGTGGTGTTCTTTCTCGACTACGTTTGACGTGTCTTGTAATCGCTCTGTCAATTAGTGCCCAGGTGTCTAATTATAAAGTGTTCTATTATCCAAAATTAATAACTAAATGAACCCCTAGACAAGACAGTGACTTTTTCGTAAAACATGTGTTTTATAAAATACCAGAGTATATCTCAATTTCTTTTGGTATATTTAATTACTTTTTCATTTCATTTTCATCTTTTCCATTAACTATGTTTGTGTGCGCTCATAACGGTGAAAATATTCCCGCGAAGGGGATTATGCGGTGTGTTCTGCCTTCAAGCTATCACTTCCAATGCACCACCGTGACTGAAAAGTCATAGAGAACCATGGGAACAATTATTTGTACATACAAGTGGAAGTGTCAATTATGTAGAAATTGTGGAGATGTTCAAACTACTGCGACAGCCAGCAATGTGGTAATGTCCGCTCCACAGACAACTCGAAAACAACCCTTCAAGCGAATGCGTGAGTTCTATAGCACTAATATTATTTCAGCTGCTAACTTCTCAGATGTCTTAGCTGAAATACGGATTCTGAGGCGGAAGGAAGTTACGGAAAGTTGCGATTTCTTAGCTTGTAAGTACGACGAACTAAGCATAAACATGAAAAAGAACAATGATCTCTTGGACAAAATCACAAAAGTGCTGAACGAAATGAAGGACAATAATAAAAGAAAAGATGACATAATAGACAATTTACAAGTTCAAATCAATACACTTGAACAGCAAATTATAAAAAATAATATTGACACAAAAAATATTCGCACGCACGTTGTACTCGCACGGATCCGTCGCATAATATTGATGGATGATTTCTGAATATCAAACGACGTTTCCAAACTATTTCAGTTGAATTTTCTTCTAACTTCAACCTAAATCAACTATTCATTCATACATTCATACATCCAAACAAACATTTATCCATACATATACCTATACCTTAATCGAAGTTTATCCAACACAGAAAATCCCTTCCATCATACACATGCCTAATCACTGCTCATGCCTGCGGTGTGTGTGCTCATTTTTGTTGGGCATTTAGGGGATAGATCCAAAAGATAACACCCATTAACGAATAGAGTTGTCGAACACAGCATGAAATTTATGTGTGAAAATAAAAATTGTTATCATTTTAAATCTTAGATATCTCAAAATTTCGACATAAATTGATATTTTGAAATTTATCATTTCTTAATGCTTACATTGATGTCTTCAGAACTGCGTTTTCAGATCTTCAAAATTCGCATGTCGATGATTGACCATTTTTGGCCAATATCTCAAAAATTAAAGTACTCAATGAAACGAAGTTTTTGTGATTTTTTCAGATTTTTAGACACTTTGGTTAAGAAACGGCATGGGGGGACGCATTTAAAAAAACTTTGGAGCTCCATATTTTCCAAACGGTATTTTGAATAAAAAAGTGTTGAAAGAAACCTCCACCTCATTTCAAAAGATCTGTCGATTGATATATATGTCGACGGAGTGCGACAATGTTTCAAAATTAATGGCAACTTCACCTGTACCCACTTTTTAAATTTGGGTGCATGGGCAATGCCATCTAGGTCTGAAGTACCTAATTTCAAAATTTCATGGCGATATCTCCCATAAACTTCGGAGATAAAGAAGTGTGACAGACACGAGGAAGGACGGACGGACACACCGAAATTATAAAGGTTCCGTTTTTGTAGACGGAGCCTTAAAAACGGTCAACTGTGAGGTCAACAACACCGATATCACAGACATATATCACACAAAAAACCGATCGACTATAGTTGCTAATTGTTGTTAATGAAACAAGCACGGTCCTCTCGCTCTATTAAACTGAAAAAAATTAGTAACATCTCAAGTGTGAGCGCTGCTTGATGCCATTGCTTATGTCAACAATCAGCCCAAGATAAAACGTAATGCGGATGGCAAAGGATAGAACGAGACAGCAAAACTGGAGATTTGTGTGGGAGAGTGCGGGAAGAATACTGGCTAGACGAAACGACAGTACGCAGCCAATTCTGATAAGTACCGTTGCCGACGTGGGCAAAATTACTCGCACACAATAACTGCATTGAGTGTAAGCAAACAATCAAAGCGAAACACAATCAATTTTTATTTAAAAAAGGTATACAAATGAAGTAACGGTTGATTCGAATTTTAGGGTAATAAGTGGTTTTAGCATCAACTTTGCGAAAGAACTGGAATGATTTTTTTTATTGATTTTCGATTTTGTTAACCACTTCATCGATAATACGAAAATAAAAGTATTAGTTGCAACTAATAAATATGAAGAAAAAAAGGACTTTGCAGTATAGATAGTTTCCAAGCGGAGTTTCTGAATCGAGATAAATGGAGAGGATATGGAATTCTTATGTTAATTCTTAACTACTTATAATATGTACGGTTAACATCTGAAAGTATGTCCTATAAATATATCCAAATCAGAATTAAAGAATATCCCTAATATATCGGAAGAATATGCTATAATATATATTAATATATAGACCACCAGGCGACAACCGAAAATCGTTTATCGAAGAATTCAGAAACAATATTCGACAACTGGGGAAAAAGGGGGAATTAATGGTAATGGGTGATATATAACATCATTGTAAATGATCTGGTTGTGTATGGTGTTATAGAATATCTGGAAATGCTGTTGTCCCTGGGATTGATTAATGTTATAACAGAGTTTACCGGGGTAGACCCGAACACAGGATCAAAATCAACTATTGACGACATATTAACTAACGCTATGCATGGCCAAATCGCTTCAGCTGAAATTGAGAGTTGTATCACTGATCACTACGCAATCACATACTTCCCACCAATGAGAAAATCTGCTGTTAAAGAAAACATAGTCAGCTTGTCCTATATATTTAATGGTAAGGTTAACAAACTAATTGCAGTTATAAACTGGGATGTATTTTGAATGTAAGTGATGCTATCTCACTCTACCAAAAGCTTCGTGATAAAATGCCAAACATTTACGAAAAGTCAATGTATGCTAAACAAAGAAAACCAGAAGATAGGAAAATCCATGGATGTCTACTGATTTAATAGCCAAATGTAAAAAAAAGACGAAATTTACAGAAGGTGGTAAAACAACAGGCTGAACAAAACGTATGTATGAACTGGAGTATAAGGCTTTCAGAAACAAACTGAATAAAGAAATAACCGCTCAAACGTCAATATTCTACAAAACTCAGTTCAATCAAATTAGATCGGACCCCCGTAAAACATGGAGTCTTGTTAATGATATTCGGAGTACGGATTTCAAAAAAACAAAAGCACTGGTAAACTGTTGGGGGCCTAAGCAAAAGCTACAATATTCTAGTGCTATTCGTGGATTTCAGCAAGGCATTTGACACGCTGAACCATGAAAATCTAATAGAAGTACTGGAATATATTGGCATAAGAGGTTTAACCCTCTAACGCATAAGGCTGCCTCCGGGCAGTCATCGTCTATTGCCCATTTATTCCATGTTTTTTTATGACGGTTTTCCATGCCTTCAATTATACTCCAAGCCATATATTGAACTACATTTCAGCACACTGCCAAGTTTTGTCTCGTTGTAGTGAGCGAACAAAAAAAATTAGTTCACGTAAAAAAAATTCTCATAAAGAAATAAAATACTTCCAAAGTTTATGTACTTTCATAATAAGAAAACAAATATGTAATAAATAAAAATGTGTTGTGTTTGAGAAAAAAATACGAAGGCGGCCTGAGGGCAGCCATGACCGTTTACGCCTAATATTTTTTTTTACCATTATGAAAAATCAAATTATCAAATAAAATTTCTCTCTTTCATTTTCTACTATTTATTATCTTCCTGTTTCAATAAAATAATAAAAAAGCCCGATAGATTAAGCAACGAGTTGCTAAGAGTTTTCAAGCAGGCTACCATTCGCGTATGCAGACGATACGGCGATAGTGGTGCGCCACAGATCTTTAAGTACGGCAACAGCAATAATGCAGCAGGAGTTTGATAATGCGGTGAAATGGTGTCATGACCACGGTCAAACGATTAACGCAATGGCAACTCAACAACAAATCTATTTCAGAAATGATTCCTGTAATAGCTCAATAAGTTGTCCGATTCAGATAGTGGAGAGATACTAATATCTTGGAGTCACTATTGACACTATTCTGTGGGATACGCATATCGGTGAGTTGCGTGTAAGCCTTAAAAAGGCTTTATACGCACTCACTCATCTAAAATGCCACAAGGTCCGTTTTAAGGCAAGTTTAACACGCCTTAATAATAATAATAATAATAATGTCGGTGCTGCACATTCAAAAACTTGCAAAATTACAAAATACAGCGTTGAAAAAGATGCGTGTTGATAGTCGAAATGTTCCTGAACAAGAACGATTTAAAGTTCTCCAGTAGAAGCCAAATTTAAGATGACCCTAATACTCGAGTGTTACCACGAAACGCGTTTCATCACGCCAATCCAACATGGGACTAACACGACAAGGCAGGCACAAGGCATGCTTCAAGAACCCCGGTTGTTTAACAACTACGGGAGAAGGCAGCTGCAGTGTACCAGAAGTCCTCAATACACTTCCACAATAACTCAAACACATTAAGACCTTTGTCGCGTACCTGGCGACAATGGGTGGTCCCAGTAAACCTCCCTGCCGGCCGACTCAGCTGGGGTGGGTTCCAAAACCAACTTTCAAAAAAAATCTCCAAAATTCCCGAAGGAAGTGGGCGCCACGTCGTCTTTCGTCAGGAACGACGAAACCCGATGATACGTATATATATGTATATATGATGATGATGACGTATATATACGTATATATATATACATATACCGAAACCTTCACTCTTTGTGTATATATATATATATATACCCCGCCCGGTATATATATATACTTCTCCCTGAAGTATCAGGGGAAACCGATATCCGCGTCGGTTCTTCCGAACCTCCGCCCCCACGTCAACCCCTCGGGACTGAGGGGCTCGGTGGCCAACTGTCCCCACACAGATGGACAACACGATCACACAACAAAGAGGGTACGGGTACCGGGCGACCCCGAGTACTCCGCCAACACAATCGCGCGGTACCGGCTCGGTACCGAAACTTAACGGGCCAACTCGTGAAGCGACCTTTGTGTCGCGAACCGATGGGTACTTCTACCCTAACTCTTTCCGACGAACGGGACCTTACGCGACCACTATTTCTGCCCTCCTTTTGGGCGCTACGCACTATCTCTCGATATATATATATATATTTGCACCGTACGATGCACTACCCAAAAAAAACCAAAAAATACCAAAAATCCCACAACGGGGTACTTATCCGTTTTCTCTTTGTTTGCTTGTTGCTCCCGTTGTCCTCGGTGTCTTCTCGTTCTCCGTCGTCCTCGTCCTTTTTCCCTTTTCTTCGGGGTCCTGTCTCGTCTTTTCTTTATCTTTTTCTGTGTTCCAAATTTTGTCTCCAACTGTCTTGTCTCTGATTCCTTTTTTTCTTTTTTTTCCCTTTGTTTCTCTTCGCGGACTAACTCTGGGACGTGGTGTCCCTTACTCGGTCAAGCTAAGAATGCCGGTTTCCACCACTCTTTCGCATTCACACACATTCCATACATTTCACGCATACAACACATACTTCGGACATCATTTCTTTGTCTACTCACACTCACAACACAATTCACATGCACACGACGCACCTCGATCTCACCACTGGATCGTGCGTCCCACTCTCTCACACGTGATCGTCGGACCCGGCATCGGCACGCATTCCGTGTTTGTTGGTATTCGTGCATTCATATACAGCGGCATCCCCTCGATCGAGGTAACACCTCCCGCTTGCCAGTCATCCGTGGGCGGGTGGGTGCATACTCGCTGGTGAGTTTGCCTGCTGCTGCCTTCTCCCCTCACTCGCGATGCCACGTCCCGCTAGCCAGTCTCTTATGGAGTGGGTGGGTTTTGGTCCACTGGTACGTGTGCCGGTTCCGTCGATCCGCTGTCTCGTTGATCGGCTACCAGGGCAAAGGGAATCACATCCAATGCACTGGCAGCCTCCCTCGGTGCCTCACTCTCTCCATCCACATTCATACCTTCGAACGGTGGTGGTTATTTCTTTTTTGTATTATGTATATGTATATATGTTATGTGGTTTGTTCAGTTATTATATTGCGTTTATGATATTTTTAGTGTTTATAATTGTTATCGTTATATGAATATTTGTTATTTTTGGGAAAGATTATTAATTATTATTTTTTTCTTTCTGCCGTGGTATAGTGGCATTCTTAGCTTTCCGTTTCTTTTCTTTGTGGCCTACATTTAGGCGTTGGACGGCGACTCGGAGAACTTTGAAGAGCCTTGGGCCGTTTGGCAATTCAATGCTGCCTTCGCTATTTGATTTATATCTTTACTTTTGTTTTCTTTATCACTCCCAGATAAGCAATCCGTGTTTCCGCGAACCCTATCCTCGCGTAAGATCCCGGGCAGATCTTCTCAACAGGGGTACGTAGGTGTTGGCGAGGTGGTCGAGGTTTCCCTTTACCTCGTATGGGGATTGTGGGTCAGGGAAGACGAACAATTTTGTAGCGTGCCATTTTGCACGCGACAACCCCACCCTTACCTCCGCGAAATTTGCTCGCAAATTTCGCAGTAGGCGTCCTTCGCTTATCTCGCGCGCCTATCTCTCGCGACATGGCTTCAAGTCTTTCACGTGCCATGTTCCCTTTTCTCTCCCGCTCTCATTTTCGAGGATGTACGTCCACGGGGACACCCTTTTTCGTATGACGAATGGACCGACATACTTCGGTGCTAATTTAGCCGCGTAATAATTTGCTACGTCCGACAGCATCATATTTCTTCGCCATACCAACTCGTTTGGTAGGTACTGGACATCCCTTCGCCTTAGGTTGTACAGGTTCGAAGTTTTCTGTAGTGCTACAGTCAGCTTCTTACCTATATCCGCCCTCAGCTCTTGGAATCTTCTGCCCATTTCCGTCATTTCCGCTTCGTACTCGATAGTACCATTATTCTCCCCCGAGGGTAAATCGCCCGATTCATCCATGGTGTCTTCATCGTGGTTGCCGTCTTTCGCTGCCGTATTATTTCGTCCGTTTCCGACATTCGTTCCCGACGTTGCCATCTCTCGCCCGAAATTAGCATAGTATGGGGTAACCCCCAATACATTATGTTGTGCTGTGCGGATACAGCAAGCGACCTTCGCCAAATGTGTATCCCACGTCCGGTGGTTCTCCGATACGTACGCGCGCAAGGTTGTTTTGATGATCTGGTTAATTCGCTCAGCCGGATTGGCTTGTGGGTGGTAATACGCTGTATATCTTATCCGGGTGCCATACCCCTGGCACAATTTCTTCAGCTCCGATCCTCGGAACTGTGGCCCGTTGTCACATATTATCACCGACGGTACTCCGAACAAGAGGAACACGCCGTCCTCGAGATGTTTAATAACCGACTTCGCCGTCGCGTTCCTTAGCGCAAACAGTAGTGGAAACTTCGTGAAGTAATCCACTACTGTCAGTATATAAGAGAATCCACTGGGGGACCTCGGGAGCGGTCCTACCAGATCTACGCAGATCGTCTGCCAAGGATCTACAATCCCTTTCCTCTGAACCATCCAACCAGCCGTTTGGCGTTCACCGGTTTCACTGCCTGACATACCCTACAGCTCCTAACATACCTGGTAATATCGGCCCGCATTTTCGGCCAATAGTACCGGGTTCCTACTCTAACAAACGTTTTGTTCACTCCCATATGCCCTGCCAAAGGATTGTCGTGACATTCTTTTAATATTTTGTCCCTATCTTTCTTCCCTACTACTTCCTTCCATTCTAACTCTTGGTCACGTACAATCACATGTTTCGCCCTAACAAATTTAAATAACTTCCCTAGTTCGACCTTCCATGTCGGATATGAGAGGGGATTAGCCGCAACTTTCTCTATCATTTTCTTGACCCACGGGTCTGAAACTGCTGGCTCTTCGATCCCAGCCGTCACCTCTACGGCCCTGGAGAGCAAATCTGGAACAACGTGTTCCTTACTCTTTCTATGCACAATTTCAAAGTCAAATTGTTGCAGCTTCACCGCCCATCTAGCTAACCTACCACAAGGGTCCTTCAGATTACTCAGCCATACCAGGGAATAGTGATCCGTCACGACCGTAAATCGAACACCTTCGATATATGGTCGCCACTTCTCCACCGCCCATAGTACGGCCAAGCACTCCTTCTCCGTCGTGGAATAGTTTCTTTCACACCTATTCAACGACCTGCTCAAATAACAAATTACCTTTTCCCCATCCTCAAAAGTCTGACTGAGCACTGCTCCTACACCATAATCCGAGGCGTCAGTTTGTACTACAAACGGCCGCTCAAAATCCGGGCAGGTGAGGATCGGGGCAGTCACCAGGCACTCCTTTGCTCTACGGAAACTCCCCTCGCACTCGTCGTTCCAAGAAAATTTGGTACTCTTTTTGAGTAAATCGGTCAGCGGTTTGACCAGGGTCGCAAAATTGGGTATAAATCTCCTATACCACGATATCGTACCTACAAAGCTCCTAACCTCCCTAACATTCTTCGGTGCAGGAATCCTAACCATACTCTGAACTTTTTCCGGGTCAACGTGTAAACCTTGACGATCCACCACGTATCCTAAATACCTTAGCGAGGACATGCAGAAGTTACACTTTTCTTCCCCTAGTTTAAGGCCGGCTTCGCCTAGTCTTTTGAAGACTTCCGCCAATATCGCGAGATGTTTTCCGAACTCGTTCGTAACCACGATGATATCATCGAGGTATACGAATACATGTGGTTCTAGGTCGGGACCTAGTACCGTGTCGATAAATCGCTGCCACGTTGCAGGTGCATTGTGCAACCCAAAAGGCATTCGCTTGAACTGGAAGAGGCCTCTATTTGGGACCGTGAAGGCCGTGTACTGCCGCGATTTCTCCTCCATCGGTATCTGCCAATAAGCGGATTTTATATCGAGGGATGATAGGAACTTCGCATCCCTGAGCTTATCCAAAGTTGATGTTATGTACGGGAGGGGATAAGCGTCCCTCTCCGTAACTTTGTTTAATTTCCGGTAGTCCACACAGAACCGGAACGAACCGTCTTTCTTCCTGATCATGACGATCGGAGAAGCCCACGGACTGTTCGATTTCTCGATAACTCCATTCTTTTGCATGTCCTCTAGCTCGCTATCTATGTGTCGTAGAACCGCAGGAGATACCGGATAGTACCTCTGCTTTATTGGTTCAGACGACGTCCTAATCTTATGCTCTACCAAGTGAGTGCACCCAATGCCTTCAGGCATATTCCGAAATGCGCCCTCTACGAGGGTCCTTAGCTGCCTTTCCTGGTCTTCGCTCAATTCCGCTCTCTCCATGATCGCGGACACCGAAGCAGTGGGTTGTTTATGGAAACTCCATTCGCCGGAGCCCAAATCTAAAACCACCCCCGCTCGGCTTAAGAAGTCCGCCCCCAAAATCAATGATTGGGGCAGAGAGGGAGTGACCAAGCAGTCTAAGAGGAGCGCTTCTCCTCGCACCTCAAATGGTAGGCTCAATGTCCCTGCTACTCCTACTCCTGCACCGTTTGCTAATATGACCCTACTTGTTTTTGCCTGCTCTAATCTAAGTCCTAACCTGCCTAAAATGTTCCATCCTTCCCTACCGACGATAGTACGCGACGACCCGGAATCTACAAGTCCTATCAACTTAACCCCATACACACTAAGCCCTAAATACGGGCGTACATCGTCATCCTGCACTTCCAAAGTGAAACCTAAATGAACTTTCCCTCCCGACTGGTGGCCAGCAGGCAACCTCCCTAATTTCGCCGACGCTCCCGCCCTGCTGACGCAGGAAGTCGTTGCCCATTTCCCGAGCATCTTCGGCAATCGCGCATGGTTACCCCGGGCTGCCCGCACCCGAAACATCTTCTCGGCACCGCACATGTCCGGGAGAAATGTCCTCCCCGATTGCAATTGAAGCAGCGTATATGTTGCGGCGGTGCTTCTCTCCGTGTCGCCGATGTTGTCTCTCTCTCCACTCTCTTGCTGGTGGGAACTCTCCTCTCTCTCGACTGAGTTGGCGGCGTGACCTCTCTGCGCGCCACTGGTGGTGATTCGATTCGCGCGGCTGCTACTCTCGGCTCCTCCTCAGTCACGTAGGCCAGGTCCGGTTCCAGTAGGTTTTTCGATCTGGTGGTTGGAGGTGGCGCGAACGTTTCCACGTTGGCTCGTACCATCTCCAACTTCCTACCCAATCCCACGAGGTCCGCTATCGTTGCCGGCTCCGCCAACCCCAGTTGGGTCTGCCAGGTTTCTCTGGACGATACCCAATTTCCGGCATTCCGATAGGGGTTCTGTGAGGCGATCGAACATTTTGTTCATTATCGCCACATAGACCCCTATGGACTCTTCCTTCCCTTGTGTTCGTCGTCGAATTCCCTCTAGTAACAGATCGTCATAGTTGGGAGGAAGAAACTCCAACTTGAGTTCTCTCACCAACTCTGACCACGACCCTACTGAATGCCTTATCGCCCTATACCACAGAAGCGCCTTCCCACTAAAGAGATCTACTGCGGCCCTAAACAGTGAAGCCTCGCTAACTCCCCTTGCTTCCCGTACCTCTTCCACCCGCTCTAGGAAGGAGTTTACGGACGACCCACATCTCTCCCCGGAGAAACTCAGTCCCCACTTGGACAGGTTCTCCACCCTTTCGGTTGCCTGGACTACCCGATTCTCCACCGGTGCGGCTGCTGTCGCCGTTGATGGGGCTTGACCGCCATTCATCTTCTTTGTTTCTTCTCTCTCCTCCTCTTCGTCGAGAGCCTCGGCTCCCTCCAGGGTTACCAACAAGATAACCAGCTCGGTTTTCAGCTGTTTCTTGGATTCTTCGTCCTCTTCCGACACTGGTTGCGACCTACCGAGTCGGGTCATAACCCACTCTATTTTCGTCTGTGCCGTCTTGAATTCTGAAGAACCCCGCACTACAGGATTCTACAGCAGCTCCTCGATTTCCCAAATCTTCCCCTGTACGGCTTCCCGATCCTGCACAAACTTGAAGGGGTACTCGACCGCCTCGATTGACCCCCGTCGCTCCATTAACCTTGCGGCCCTAAGCGACTTCCGCATTGCCTCCACCGTACCGGCCTTCAATCCTCGGCACACGACCTCATAGGCCAACTCCTCCTGCGAGAGCCTATTAATCTCCATAACTTATGGAAACCGAAACCACAAAAAAACGACCCTAAGACTACCAAAGCAAACGTGAGAGAAGATAAACACGAAAACGCCAGACTAAAAGTTTATTTATTAAAAAAAACAATGATCTCAATGGAACTAACGAAATCCAACATCAAACACCAAAAATTTGTTTCTCCACAAAAAAAAACTCCAAATGCTTCTCGAAATCAACCAACCAAAAACTTGTTTCTCCGAAGCGAAAACTCCAAGTGCTTCTCGAAATAATCCAACCAAAACCCAAAATGCGGTACTACTAAACCAAGCGAAAAGAACCTTCGCTGATCCCCTCCACTTGAAACAAATTACAACTTTTAAGAGGAAAAATGAAAAAAAAAAATCCAGGAAAAATATATATGGGAACCCAACAAAATTGAGCAAAATCTCAAAATATACCCCAATTAAAAGTAAAATTTCAACAGAAAATAAAAATATAAAAATTCCAAGAAAAGATACGATGAACAAACAACACAAAAGGTATAAAATTCAAAAAAGTATAACCAAAAAAGATCCCCAAAACAAATTAAAAGATATATATAAAAATTTAATATCCCCCACCACAAAATTATATAAAAAGATATAAAAAAAATAAAAGATATAAAGATATAAAATAAAAAAATATAAAAAGATAATAAAAAAACAAAATATGAAAAAAATAGAAAAAAAACGAGGTCCCGTTCAAACTTGACCCGAAACTTGACCCGTACGACTTGCAAAACTTGCCCCACGTTGGGCGCCAAAAATGTGGCGTACCTGGCGACAATGGGTGGTACCAGTAAACCTCCCTGCCGGCCGACTCAGCTGGGTGGTGGGTTCCACAACCAACTTTCAAAGAAAATCTCCAAAATTCCCGAAGGAAGTGGGCGCCACGTCGTCTTTCGTCAGGAACGACGAAACCCGATGATACGTATATATATGTATATATGATGATGATGACGTATATATACGTATATATATGTATATATATATATATATATGTATATATGTATATATATATACATATATGTATATATGTATATATATATACGTACCAAAACCTTCACTCTTTGTGTATATATATATATATATACCCCGCCCGGTATATATATATACTTCTCCCTGAAGTATCAGGGGAAACCGATATCCGCGTCGGTTCTTCCGAACCTCCGCCCCCACGTCAACCCCTCGGGACTGACTTTCACCCAGCTAAATGCTCGGTGGCCAACTGTCCCCACACAGATGGACAACACGATCACACAACAAAGAGGGTACGGGTACCGGGCGACCCCGAGTACTCCGCCAACACAATCGCGCGGTATGGGCTCGGTACCGAAACTTAACGGGCCAACTCTGAAGCGACCTTTGTGTCGCGAACCGATGGGTACTTCTACCCTAACTCTTTCCGACGAACGGGGCCTTACGCGACCACTATTTCTGCCCTCCTTTTGGGCGCTACGCACTATCTCTCGATATATATATATATTTGCACCGTACGATGCACTACCCAAAAAAAACCAAAAAATACCAAAAATCCCACAACGGGGTACTTATCCGTTTTCTCTTTGTTTGCTTGTTGCTCCCGTTGTCCTCGGTGTCTTCTCGTTCTCCGTCGTCCTCGTCCTTGTTCCCTTTTCTTCGGGGTCCTGTCTCGTCTTTTCTTTATCTTTTTCTGTGTTCCAAATTTTGTCTCCAACTGTCTTGTCTCTGATTCCTTTTTTTCTTTTTTTTCCCTTTGTTTCTCTTCGCGGACTAACTCTGGGACGTGGTGTCCCTTACTCGGTCAAGCTAAGAATGCCGGTTTCCACCACTCTTTCGCATTCACACACATTCCATACATTTCACGCATACAACACATACTTCAGACATCATTTCTTTGTCTACACGACGCACCTCGATCTCACCACTGGATCGTGCGTCCCACTCTCTCACACGTGATCGTCGGACCCGGCATCGGCACGCATTCCGTGTTTGTTGGCATTCGTGCATTCATATACAGCGGCATCCCCTCGATCGAGGTAACACCTCCCGCTTGCCAGTCATCCGTGGGCGGGTGGGTGCATACTCGCTGGTGAGTTTGCCTGCTGCTGCCTTCTCCCCTCACTCGCGATGCCACGTCCCGCTAGCCAGTCTCTTATGGAGCGGGTGGGTTTTGGTCCACTGGTACGTGTGCCGGTTCCGTCGATCCGCTGTCTCGTTGATCGGCTACCAGGGCAAAGGGAATCACATCCAATGCACTGGCAGCCTCCCTCGGTGCCTCACTCTCTCCATCCACATTCATACCTTCGAACGGTGGTGGTTATTTCTTTTTTGTATTATGTATATGTATATATGTTATGTGGTTTGTTCAGTTATTATATTGCGTTTATGATATTTTTAGTGTTTATAGTTGTTATCGTTATATGTATATTTGTTATTTTTGGGAAAGATTATTAATTATTATTTTTTTCTTTCTGCCGTGGTATAGTGGCATTCTTAGCTTTCCGTTTCTTTTCTTTGTGGCCTACATTTAGGCGTTGGACGGCGACTCGGAGAACTTTGAAGAGCCTTGGGCCGTTTGGCAATTCAATGCTGCCTTCGCTATTTGATTTATATCTTTACTTTTGTTTTCTTTATCACTCCCAGATAAGCAATCCGTGTTTCCGCGAACCCTATCCTCGCGTAAGATCCCGGGCAGATCTTCTCAACAGGGGTACGTAGGTGTTGGCGAGGTGGTCGAGGTTTCCCTTTACCTCGTATGGGGATTGTGGGTCAGGGAAGACGAACAATTTTGTAGCGTGCCATTTTGCACGCGACACCTTTTTTCTAAATTCAAATATGTAACCATCTTTTAAATTTAAAGCTTTAAATTTTTCTTGTAATCCTCTGAATTGTATAATTAATGAATTTAAGAAAATGAATATTAAAATTTCTAAACACAATCTGCTGCAGAAAAGCCTTTATAAGGCTTCGCGGGAACAAATAACTACTGTATTATTATTATGGTTGAGGGAATATTGCACCTCGACCTTTAAGATCTATTGTTCCCCCTTTCAATATCTTAGCACAATTACGATTTCCCCTCAAATACAGATCTTTTCAGAGTTGTATTGAGGGTAATAGACTTCTATAGCGCATAGGTGAAGAAATTTGTTCTAGAGTATTCTCTCTAAGCCAGTTTCCTTCAGAAATCTGAGAATGAGAGATGGTTCTAGTGATTGCATTTCTTCTTCCGATAGTAGGTACTTGCCCAGACTTATTTTTCTTTTGTGGGCTAGTGCCTCACAAAACCCAGTATATGTTCTGGAATTTCATTAAATTCTCCACTGCAGAGACCTTCTTCTGATACATCTAGTTTCCTTAGATGCTCCCTGAGTCTACAGAGCCCCGTTAGGAAGCCTGTTAGGATACGGAGGTTATTCTTGCTAAGAGTCCAGTGCCATAATAGCGGCTCGACTGTCCGACATTATTGCTGTGTCGCAGTTGGCATATTTCCTTCCAAGATTGATCTGAACGCATCTGTCTATGGCATAAATTTCCGCTTGAAAACCTAAAGCTTTCTCTCTTTGAGCTTCTAATTTCTTTGTTGTAAGTGGTTAGTGCCCGTTTGTAGCTTTGCCAGTCTCCTGTACGCTTGGCTGCATTGTACAGCTTGCGTACTTTGGACCGGAGGCTGGATAGCTTATTGCTCCACCATGGCACTCTCTTCCCCTTGAAATTCCTGCTTATTGGGCAGCTTGCTTCAAATGCTGATGTGATTGTTGTGCTCTCTACAACATGTTCTAGCTCTAGAAAGTGAGATGGAGCTCTTCTGATGTCAAGGTGCTCCAGATTACATCCTAGCAGCGATTCAAAGAGATCCCAGTCAGTTTTCCTTGGATTTCTTACAGTCTTACTTGCTATGCCCGTATCGTTCAGATCGAACCGTATAATTCTATGGTCCGACATAGATGGTTCGCTGGACACTTTTCAGTCCCTAAAAAGTCCGCTAAGCCTACGGCTACCTATGGTAATATCTAACACCTCCTGTCTGGCTCTCGTCACAAACGTGGAAACATTCCCAACATTAAAGGTGGAGAGTGAAGAACTTAAAATAAATTGTAATAAGTACTCACCTCTGTCATTTGTGTTGGTGCTCCCCCAGATGGTATTGTGGGCGTTGGCATCACACCCAATCAGGAGCGACATTTGCTGCCTGTCGCAGTACTCGACCAGTTTTTGTACTGCTGCTGGTACTGCCGGCCCATCCCCAGCACAGTACCCCGATGCCAGGACGACGGTTCGCTGCCCACCTCCTGCCATAGCCAGTGTTGCTACCCTAATGGGCACAAGGTCTCTTGTCGCGTATTCTGCAAGAAGAACATAATTAATATTTTTATTAATAAGAATGCAAGTTCTTGGATTGGGCACCCGAGTGTCCCAAATTACCTCTGCATTCCTGCATGTCAGTCCCTTGACTGTACCTTTCAGAATGTATGGCTCCTGGATAAGTACGCAGCCCAGATCTTCCATTGTGAACATCTTTGCTATTACAGCAGATGCCGCTATAGCATGATGGATGTTCACCTGGGCCGCCTTAAGTTTGTGGGAGGGGAGTATCGAGCTTATTGCTCGTTGGGGGCTGATGCCCCGCTCTCCTCCTGGAGGAGTATACTCTCCTCTATCTGTACTACCGTCATCTCATGTTCTCCATCAGAGAACGAGTCTTCCGACAGGGACATGTATTCATCTCCTCCCTCAGTTACTTGCTCAGCAGAAGGAGCGAGTGTTACAACCTATTGAGGATCTGATTTCTCCTCTGCAGGTTCTGTCTGGGTTTGGAGTGGTCAACTGACTCATCTCCTCCTCCGACCTTTTGAGTCCAGACACTGCAACTCTGCTGAACCTGTACCTCAGGGAACTGTTCTGATGTCTTATAACGTCAAAGGACTTTTCGTCTACTCCGAGGCCCAGTAGCTGCCTGGTTCCCTCGATTCGACCATACAGCACCTTCCACAGTTTGACATTTATTCCCTCGTTTTGCGCTTCGAGGACAGCAACACTGTTTTGTGCTCCTGTCCAGCGCTTTTGCGGAAATAAGTGGTAATGGAATGGATACGTGGTTTGGGTGTTACCAGTTTCAGCCATTCCGCCGTCTGTGGAGTTTCGCAGTCAACTAGTAGCATCTCAACTAGTTTGTAACAGTTGCATAGCTTCTGCTCTTTGAAACAGAAACTTGCTTCCAGGATCCCGCCTCCGACAGCTTCGATTGCCTTTTGTGTGCATTAAGCACAGGAGGTGAAATGGAGCTACTGCTCCTTTTACCTGAGGTGGTAGGCTCCGAGCTTGGCTTAGCGATGTGTTCTTCTGCCTTTTTCCTTGCTTCCCCAGGTATGAAACCCTTTTCGAGGTAGCGAAGATACCACCTACTTCCAGCACCACTGAGCCCCTTTCGGAATGGATCATCCACTCCACCGGGTTGTCCCGGGGGGCATCTGTGTACATCTGCGCATGGTCGAAGAGGGTTGGGGGTCACAGAGTCTTGAGTCGGGAAGGTAGAGCTTGGCTCCCGCTTGCCCTTTGGCAGTCTTTGTGCTCACGCCTAGCGTTTGCCTTGGGGTATTCGCTTTCTGGCTAGTGCTGGGTTGCACCGACCTTTCGCTAACCCCGCAGCTTGCGACAGGCTTTGCACTTCTCTCGAATTTGAGCCCATGCTCAACCCGGCTTACTGCATCAACTACGGTAGCCCCCTATTTGGCACGCCTTTTATACTTTTGTTTTGTTTCGAATCTATTTTGATCCCACGAGTAAAGGAAAAGGTGGTCAGCCGCATCAGAGCCTCGCAGTAATGCGGTAAGGCCAGAGTTACTCTCCAAGGTGGGCCGGTATCAGAGAGGCTCCGTTAGAACACAGCCGGTATTACCCCCTGGCTGCGAACCATCCAGTGGGCGCCTCCATGGTCTCCCCTCCCACGATTCCCTGGATTAGGGGGATGATAGACTTAGTTCGCCAATCACCCCATCCTTCTGATTGGAGCACCCCTGTCCGAAGCTGTTGCGTTGCACCTGTGCCAGGCAGAGTCGTTCCTTCAGCAGGCTTGCGGGTCGGCTTAAGCCCCCGCGCCACGACAAGGTGTATTCTCCGAGGGAGAATAACTACTTTATGAAAAAAAAATGAATTAAATTAAAAAAAAAATGTCCTTACCATTTTTACATTGATTCGATGTTGGCTCCTCGGAACGTGCGGTGTCAAGAATACTAGAGGAGTGTCTGACGTCGATCGCAACGTGATCAATCTGGTTGACGATTGAATGATCAGGGCACCGCCAGGTCCCTGTATGGATGTTGAGGTTTGGCAACTGCGTGCTAGCTACAGATAGGTTTCGCCAAGTGACGAAGTCGACCAGCCTGAGTCCGTTTTCAGACGTGATGTATTTACTCTAGTTGTAATTTTTATCCAGCTTAGCGTTCAAATCTCCTAGAATGATCTTGGTGTAAGACCAATGGTACGTTCTTTCCAAGAGATAAGTCATGCTTGTTATTTCAGTCTTTGTCCTCCGTTTGTGCGTGAGCGCAGAACAGGCTGATGTTACCGAATTTCGCCTTGATGTCGATCGTTAAAAGGTATACGCTTACATATTGAAAGCTTAAAACTTTTTGCCTAAGTTTGTCTCGAACAACAAATCCAGATTCGAATAATCGCTGATTCCGCTCTCTGCAGCAATCACCATAGTAGAGTCTTATTTTTGTCTGGCCTATCCCACTGCACTTCCTGGACTTCGGTAATTACCGCTTTATAGCAGTCGAAGGGCCTTCGCGATTTCTGCGGCTGCACGTAGTCTGTTAAGGGACCTCACGCTCTACATGCAAAACCGAAAGTCATTATCCTTTTTCCGTTTGCTGTGGCCATTAACTGTGAATCCGTCCATTTCAGAGGCAATTCGTTGTTTCTGAACTCCAAATTCTTTACGTGGTGTGGAAGTTATCCACACACACAACCCCCAAACCTGGAGGACCACATCACTGCATACATTAATCCCCCTTTAAGGCCCCTGCCTCCTGTTTACCTGGCTACGAAAGGCTATATACCATGTTTTGTATGTTATGTACATTTCTGCGCTTTTTTTCCTGTCATGGTAGAGCGTTCTTCGTTATTTCCAGCTCTGTATAACATCTCTGTTGATCCATGCTTAATTTTTTCGGTGCGATTTGTTACATTCAACTTTGATGACACCAAGTTGAGTAATTTTTCTTGGCTGTTCTTAAAATATCGCTTGCGTTTGCCTTTGAAGTGAGTCCACTCTTGTTTGACGTCTATGAACCCAACTTGACTTCCCCC
>CAKNEX010000002.1:12500-47337 GCA_930367185.1 Myathropa florea | reverse complement strand
AGATCGTCGATGAACTTGCCAGGCGAGGATCAGATGAGGCATTCTCATTACCTGAACCTACGCTGGGACTGCCTGCGTCCCTGGTTAGGGCTTCCATCGATGATTGGACTTTTCGAGAGCACAACCGCTGGTAGCATGACTTTCCAGGATGTAGACAGACCAAGCGCATGCTCCCCAAAGTCTGTAAGAATTCCGGGACTTCCTGTTATCTCTTAACAGAAAAGACTGCAGACAACTTACTGGCGTACTAACGGTGCACTACACCTTCGTCAAACACCTAAGTGTGCTTGGCCTAAGTGACGAAACCCTCTGCGACGCCTGTGGGGAAGACGATGATACTGCAGAGCACTTCCTTTGCAATTGTCCCGCCTTTGCTCGAATCAGGTGGCAGTTATTCGGTGCTGATGAGGTGAGAGGTGATGATGTAGGCTCCTCATCACAAAAGCGCTTATTGGTCTTCCGAAGGAAATTCCATTAAAAGTAGGTTGCTGCCTGGCAGTACATTGGACCAGTTTTTGAGTCTGAGTGCTTCAGTGTAGTGATACAAGACTTCCAACAAAAAAAAAGTTTGTAAACACTGCTGTCAAAGTTTTACTCAATGAGCGACGTCACACACGCAACCAATGATAAAAATAAGGAGCGTTAAGTTATTATCTTGTATTCTGCGTACCATGGCTACAACCGACTATATATGTCTCTCCATAACAACGTCTCCCTCAAGATACCAATTCTATTCCCGACAGAGACAAGAGGTTATCGGATGCCGTTATCAACGATCAACAGATTGCCCATTCACCGAGGGATCAAAAATGGACACAAGTACTGGGGCCGGATTCTACTCGGACACCTTGATAGATACTGATAATAGAGAAAGCTGCCAAACACATACAAGTAACTGATATCCTATCATCGGATATCACCATCTTTGTAGATAGCCAGGCTGCACTGAAGTCAATAGTATCCTGTACAATGAGATCAAAGGACTCACTGAGGTCCATCAGCCACCACAATATCAAACTCTGCTGCGTCCCGGGCCCCAGCTCAATCGCAGGGAACGAGAGAGCAATCTAATTGGCCAGACACCGATCTGAAATGGGTATCAGCTAAGAGGACACGTCACTGCGACCACCGATCAGTGCATTGTACCGGATCATAAGCAAAGCAATACAAAACGAGGCCAAATCGACTTGGCTTACAGAAATGACTGTCACACGACAAGATCAACGTGGCCAAAGCTTAACTACGGCAAAACAAAGAAGCTCCTGGCTTTGGATCGAGATTCGATTCGTGTGGTCGTCGGAGTGATCACAGGACACTGCCCCATCGAAACAATGCTCCAGAAATGGAATGCGGAATCCAGTAATCTCTGCCGGAGTTGCGGAGATGGGAAAGGGACCGAGACGATCCAACATCTACTTGCCACTACCCAACTCTCCAGAATCGGCGCCTAACTTCACTGGGCCAAAGTTTCTAAACAGAGACTGCGGACTTAGCGAATGCAGATATATCGGATCTTCTAAAATTCATAAGAAGCACGGGGTGGTTACAGCCATCACTTGACAGGATAGGTTAATAGATTGTGTACTCCGCAATTGGAGGGATTCACAATGATCCTAGGGCCTCCGAGTGGAAGTGATGTTTAACCCTCACACTCTCCTTCCAAAATCTATACCTAAAACTGAGACTTTGCTCGTAAGTATACGTGCCGCCCAGAGGAGTACATATACGCTGCAGTTCTTCCGATTTTTAATGGAAGTATGTTTGTGCCGTCTTCAAAGGACTAAACCTTTTGTGTTTGCGGTCTTGTCTTCAAATTATGAAGTGGGTAAAGAATCTAACTAAATTGTAGCATGACTATATTATATTTGACAGGAAGACATTTTTACTGCGCAAAAATCCATTTCGCTATGAGGGAACGGTCCCTGTAATGTCTTTTGAACACTTTCACCTACCATCGCAAAAAAAATTAATAAAGAAATTAACTAAAAAATGAAATGAAATAAGTTCAACCAATCTTAATAAAAAGTGAACAACAAACAAGTTTTGCATGGAGAGGAAAAGCAGAATACGGTGAACTATGATTTACTGGACGGCTTTTAGATTCAAGTCAACTGTCAATAAAAGTATCCCATTGATTCCATACAACGGTATGCTTACTAGACTATTAATCTATGATGCTCACAAGCTCTACTTACGGTAGCAATACTGGATTGTACAAAAATACATTCTGTGCAGTAAGAGAAAAACAGCGTCGATGCACCTTTCGTCTTACATATAGATCTAGCAAGGCTAATCAAATTATTGAAAATCTCCCGCAACCGAGAATAGGAAAAAACAAGTCTTTCCTACATATAGGAGCCAAATACGCTGGATCACTAGATGACAGGAACTCGATAGGCAGAGATAAAGGCTACAGAATCATGTTCATATGTCTACGAATATATCGAAGTAGTAAGTGAACTTACTGCAAATGTCTTCATCGCATTATTTAAGAGATTATGCGGTCGATGAGGTCGTGTAGCAGATCTATATAGTAGTAAAAAATGTTTCAACAAAACTTTAAAACACAAGAAAAAACAGCAAAGAGGTGTGCATCATGCTGTCTTTGCGCAACACCAAGTAGCAATATATAGCAGCACCAGCTCCACATTTTAGGGAAGCTGGTGTGCAATCCACTAAAATTCGCTTAGAAAAAATTTATTGGCGAACATTTGCTCATATAGGAAGAACTTTCAACATTGCCTGCTTTAATTTGACCACTTTATCCCACCTTGAACGAACATCTTTAATATTACAACTAAGAAAGACAGGCTTGATGAAAATGAGAGATTACTTTCATGCTGGCAACACTTTGGCAACAGAAGAAGACAGAAAAGACGAACACACAAAAGACAACATTGTGCTAATAAAAAATGAGAACGCTCCTCCAACACGGTGGTTCTTAGGAATCAATAAAATAATTCATGCAGATGGTGACGGACTAGTACGCGAGGTATATACAAGAAACTTTAACTAGGTATATAAGAGATCAATACACAAAGTCCATCCCTTACTGATAAAAGATAACAGCATTGAAAATAGAATAAACTGGGCAAGTGCGAGTTGTACTCGCACGGGTAAGGTTCCGTCGCATAATATTGATGGATGATTTCTGAAGTTTAAACGACGTTTCGAAACTATTTCAGTTGAATTTTCTTCTAACTTCAACTCAAATCAACTATTCATTCATACATTTATACATCCGAAAAAAAACAAACGTTCATCCCTACATATACCTATATCTCTATCCAAGTTTATCCAACACAGAAAATCCCTTCCATCATATACATACCCAATCACTGCTCATGCCTGCGGTGTGTGTGTATTCATTTCTGTTGGGCATTTAGGGGTGAGATCGAAAAGATAACGCTCAGCAACGAATAGAGTGGCCGAACACAGCATGAAATTATGTGTGGAAATGAAATTGTTTTCATTTTAAATCTTAGATATCTCAAAATTTCAACATAAATCGATATTTTGAAATTTATCATTTCTTAATGCTTACATTAATGTCTTCAAAACTGCGTTTTCAGATCTTCAAAATTCGCATGTCGATGATTGACCGTTTTTGGCCAATATCTCCAAAACCATTAAGGCCAGAATGCTCGCAATGGTTTTAAATGAAAGTACTCAATGAAGCCAAGTTTTTGTGATTTTTTCAGATTTTTAAACACTTTGGTTTAGAAATGGCAGAGGGGACGCATTTAAAACTTTGGAGCTCCATATTTTCCAAACGGTATTTTGGATAAAAAAGTTTTGAACGGAACCTCCACCTCATTTCGAAAGACCTGTCGATTGATATATATTTCGATGGGGTGCGACAATTTTTCAAAATTAATGTCAACTTCACCTGTACTGGAGCCACCCCCAAATGGCCCCACTTTTTAAAATCGCTGCATAGGAATTGACATCTAGGTCTGAAGTACCTAATTCCAAAATTTCATGCCGATATCTTCATAAACTTCGGAGATAAAAAAGTGTGACAGACACGACGAACGGACGGACGGACGGACACACCGAAATTATAAAGGTTCCGTTTTTGTAGACGGAACCTTAAAAACAAATAACTTAAGACTTCTGATACATTTTTTAAACCTAATAATAATAATAATTGCGGCTTCTGTCCAAGGTCGACCAAGGCCTAGCTTCTCAGCAACCACTCGTGTTGTTCGTGTTTAATGCCGACTCGGAACGGCGGGATTGAAAATCGTTTTCTAGACAATTATGAACAATGCTCAACATTGTCAGTGACTCGAAAGTGGTCGAGAATTGAACTTTTTTTTGAAAAATTGTTTGCCTGGGCTGCAATTTGAATCTATTTTATTAATACTAAAAAGAAATCAGATAATTACCCGGCGACTCTGACTTTCTCTGATATATCTTCGAATGATCCTTGTTTAGTCGCTAATTTATTCGCTGATTTCTTTAGTCAGTCATTCTCTAATCATGTAACTGAACCCGATCATTCTTACTTCTCATACACGAAATATTTTGCCCAAACTTCTTTTACATCAGTTGACATCAGCGCGGCAATCGTGAAGAATAAGATTGATAAACTTAAAAATGAATATTCCGCTGGTCAAGATGCCACCTCATTAGGTAAACTTGTGTCGGTTTTCCCAGGGCGAAGAATTTGCGTCTGTAGCGACAGCCAAGCTGTGCTTAAGGCCAGCTGAACCGTTTAACCACTTCCAGGATAGTTCAGGAATGCAAGTCTTCTTTGAATTTGATCGGTAGCTTAGATTCGCTAAGCCTTGTCTGGGTCCCAAAGCACCACTTGATCACGGGAAATGAGATCGTCGATGAACTTGCCAGGCGAGGATCAGATGAGGCATTCTCATTACCTGAACCTACGCTGGGACTGCCTGCGTCCCTGGTTAGGGCTTCCATCGATGATTGGACTTTTCGAGAGCACAACCGCTGGTAGCATGACTTTCCAGGATGTAGACAGACCAAGCGCATGCTCCCCAAAGTCTGTAAGAATTCCGGGACTTCCTGTTATCTCTTAACAGAAAAGACTGCAGACAACTTACTGGCGTACTAACGGTGCACTACACCTTCGTCAAACACCTAAGTGTGCTTGGCCTAAGTGACGAAACCCTCTGCGACGCCTGTGGGGAAGACGATGATACTGCAGAGCACTTCCTTTGCAATTGTCCCGCCTTTGCTCGAATCAGGTGGCAGTTATTCGGTGCTGATGAGGTGAGAGGTGATGATGTAGGCTCCTCATCACAAAAGCGCTTATTGGTCTTCCGAAGGAAATTCCATTAAAAGTAGGTTGCTGCCTGGCAGTACATTGGACCAGTTTTTGAGTCTGAGTGCTTCAGTGTAGTGATACAAGACTTCCAACAAAAAAAAAAGTTTGTAAACACTGCTGTCAAAGTTTTACTCAATGAGCGACGTCACACACGCAACCAATGATAAAAATAAGGAGCGTTAAGTTATTATCTTGTATTCTGCGTACCATGGCTACAACCGACTATATATGTCTCTCCATAACAACGTCTCCCTCAAGATACCAATTCTATTCCCCGACAGAGACAAGAGGTTATCGGATGCCGTTATCAACGATCAACAGATTGCCCATTCACCGAGGGATCAAAAATGGACACAAGTACTGGGGCCGGATTCTACTCGGACACCTTGATAGATACTGATAATAGAGAAAGCTGCCAAACACATACAAGTAACTGATATCCTATCATCGGATATCACCATCTTTGTAGATAGCCAGGCTGCACTGAAGTCAATAGTATCCTGTACAATGAGATCAAAGGACTCACTGAGGTCCATCAGCCACCACAATATCAAACTCTGCTGCGTCCCGGGCCCCAGCTCAATCGCAGGGAACGAGAGAGCAATCTAATTGGCCAGACACCGATCTGAAATGGGTATCAGCTAAGAGGACACGTCACTGCGACCACCGATCAGTGCATTGTACCGGATCATAAGCAAAGCAATACAAAACGAGGCCAAATCGACTTGGCTTACAGGAAATGACTGTCACACGACAAGATCAACGTGGCCAAAGCTTAACTACGGCAAAACAAAGAAGCTCCTGGCTTTGGATCGAGATTCGATTCGTGTGGTCGTCGGAGTGATCACAGGACACTGCCCCATCGAAACAATGCTCCAGAAATGGAATGCGGAATCCAGTAATCTCTGCCGGAGTTGCGGAGATGGGAAAGGGACCGAGACGATCCAACATCTACTTGCCACTACCCAACTCTCCAGAATCGGCGCCTAACTTCACTGGGCCAAAGTTTCTAAACAGAGACTGCGGACTTAGCGAATGCAGATATATCGGATCTTCTAAAATTCATAAGAAGCACGGGGTGGTTACAGCCATCACTTGACAGGATAGGTTAATAGATTGTGTACTCCGCAATTGGAGGGATTCACAATGATCCTAGGGCCTCCGAGTGGAAGTGATGTTTAACCCTCACACTCTCCTTCCAAAATCTATACCTAAAACTGAGACTTTTGCTCGTAAGTATACGTGCCGCCCAGAGGAGTACATATACGCTGCAGTTCTTCCGATTTTTAATGGAAGTAATGTTTTGTGCCGTCTTCAAAGGACTAAACCTTTTGTGTTTGCGGTCTTGTCTTCAAATTATGAAGTGGGTAAGAATCTAACTAAATTGTAGCATGACTATATTATATTTGAAGGAAGACATTTTTACTGCGCAAAAATCCATTTCGCTATGAGGGAACGGTCCCTGTAATGTCTTTTGAACACTTTCACCTACCATCGCAAAAAAAATTAATAAAAGAAATTAACTAAAAAATGAAATGAAATAAGTTCAACCAATCTTTAATAAAAAGTGAACAACAAACAAGTTTTGCATGGAGAGGAAAAGCAGAATACGGTGAACTATGATTTACTGGACGGCTTTTAGATTCAAGTCAACTGTCAATAAAAGTATCCCATTGATTCCATACAACGGTATGCTTACTAGACTATTAATCTATGATGCTCACAAGCTCTACTTACGGTAGCAATACTGGATTGTACAAAAATACATTCTGTGCAGTAAGAGAAAAACAGCGTCGATGCACCTTTCGTCTTACATATAGATCTAGCAAGGCTAATCAAATTATTGAAAATCTCCCGCAACCGAGAATAGGAAAAACAAGTCTTTCCTACATATAGGAGCCAAATACGCTGGATCACTAGATGACAGGAACTCGATAGGCAGAGATAAAGGCTACAGAATCATGTTCATATGTCTACGAATATATCGAAGTAGTAAGTGAACTTACTGCAAATGTCTTCATCGCATTATTTAAGAGATTATGCGGTCGATGAGGTCGTGTAGCAGATCTATATAGTAGTAAAAAATGTTTCAACAAAACTTTAAAACACAAGAAAAAACAGCAAAGAGGTGTGCATCATGCTGTCTTTGCGCAACACCAAGTAGCAATATATAGCAGCACCAGCTCCACATTTTAGGGAAGCTGGTGTGCAATCCACTAAAATTCGCTTAGAAAAAATTTATTGGCGAACATTTGCTCATATAGGAAGAACTTTCAACATTGCCTGCTTTAATTTGACCACTTTAATCCCACCTTGAACGAACATCTTAATATTACAACTAAGAAAGACAGGCTTGATGAAATGAGAGATTACTTTCATGCTGGCAACACTTTGGCAACAGAAGAAGACAGAAAAGACGAACACACAAAAGACAACATTGTGCTAATAAAAATGAGAACGCTCCTCCAACACGGTGGTTCTTAGGAATCAATAAAATAATTCATGCAGATGGTGACGGACTAGTACGCGAGGTATATACAAGAAACTTTAACTAGGTATATAAGAGATCAATACACAAAGTCCATCCCTTACTGATAAAAGATAACAGCATTGAAAATAGAATAAACTGGGCAAGTGCGAGTTGTACTCGCACGGGTAAGGTTCCGTCGCATAATATTGATGGATGATTTCTGAAGTTTAAACGACGTTTCGAAACTATTTCAGTTGAATTTTCTTCTAACTTCACTCAAATCAACTATTCATTCATACATTTATACATCCGAAAAAAACAAACGTTCATCCCTACATATACCTATATCTCTATCCAAGTTTATCCAACACAGAAAATCCCTTCCATCATATACATACCCAATCACTGCTCATGCCTGCGGTGTGTGTGTATTCATTTCTGTTGGGCATTTAGGGGTGAGATCGAAAAGATAACGCTCAGCAACGAATAGAGTGGCCGAACACAGCATGAAATTATGTGTGGAAATGAAATTGTTTTCATTTTAAATCTTAGATATCTCAAAATTTCAACATAAATCGATATTTTGAAATTTATCATTTCTTAATGCTTACATAATGTCTTCAAAACTGCGTTTTCAGATCTCAAAATTCGCATGTCGATGATTGACCGTTTTTGGCCAATATCTCCAAAACCATTAAGGCCAGAATGCTCGCAATGGTTTTAAATGAAAGTACTCAATGAAGCCAAGTTTTTGTGATTTTTCAGATTTTTAAACACTTTGGTTTAGAAATGGCAGAGGGGACGCATTTAAAACTTTGGAGCTCCATATTTTCCAAACGGTATTTTGGATAAAAAAGTTTTGAACGGAACCTCCACCTCATTTCGAAAGACCTGTCGATTGATATATATTTCGATGGGGTGCGACAATTTTTCAAAATTAATGTCAACTTCACCTGTACTGGAGCCACCCCCAAATGGCCCCACTTTTTAAAATCGCTGCATAGGAATTGACATCTAGGTCTGAAGTACCTAATTCCAAATTTCATGCGATATCTTCATAAACTTCGGAGATAAAAAAGTGTGACAGACACGACGAACGGACGGACGGACGGACACACCGAAATTATAAAGGTTCCGTTTTTGTAGACGGAACCTTAAAAACAAATAACTTAAGACTTCTGATACATTTTTTAAACCTAATAATAATAATAATTGCGGCTTCTGTCAAGGTCGACCAAGCCTAGCTTCTCAGCAACCACTCGTGTTGTTCGTGTTTAATGCCGACTCGGAACGGCGGGATTGAAAATCGTTTTCTAGACAATTATGAACAATGCTCAACATTGTCAGTGACTCGAAAGTGGTCGAGAATTGAACTTTTTTTTGAAAAATTGTTTGCCTGGGCTGCAATTTGAATCTATTTTATTAATACTAAAAAGAAATCAGATAATTACCCGGCGACTCTGACTTTCTCTGATATATCTTCGAATGATCCTTGTTTAGTCGCTAATTTATTCGCTGATTTCTTTAGTCAGTCATTCTCTAATCATGTAACTGAACCCGATCATTCTTACTTCTCATACACGAAATATTTTGCCCAAACTTCTTTTACATCAGTTGACATCAGCGCGGCAATCGTGAAGAATAAGATTGATAAACTTAAAAATGAATATTCCGCTGGTCAAGATGGCCTTCCTGGTGTAGTTCTGAAACAATGTGCAAATTACTTATCTCAGCCTCTAGCGACGCTTTTCCGTCTCTCTCTTTCACAAAATGTCTTTCCTAAGGCTTGGAAAAGATCTTTTATAATCATAAAAAAGGTCCAAAAAATGTGATTGCGAACTACCGGCCTATAGCCAAACTCTCTGCCTTGCCTAAATTATTTGAAAGCATTGTTTATGATACTATGTTTTTTCACTGTACGTCTGTCCTTTCCGTCCATCAACACGGATCTCCTAAGGGAAGATCAACTACGACAAACCTGACAGAATTCGTGTCCAGCACCTTGTGCGCATTGGAAGATGGCAAAGATGTTGATGTTGTCGCTACCGATTTTAGCAAGGCTTTTGATAAAATCTCACACGCGATTATACTTCTGAAACTTAAAGCTCTTGGCTTCCAAACGGAGTTTATTGCGTGGATCAAGTCATACCTTGAAGAGCGACAATATAAAGTAATTTTTAGATCCTCTGTTTCCAATTCTTTTGTAGCCACATCTGGGGTCTAACAATTAACGACGTGGATAACTTCATTAATTACTCTCGTCTTTCAGTTTATGCGGACGACATAAAAAATGTTTAAGGAAATTTCTATCTCCACTGACTCGTATGAACTTCAAATGGATTTGAACACTTTTTCGACTTGGTGTACAAAAAATTTTCTTGTTCTAAATGTTGCAAAATGCCAAGCTATCACATATTCTCGTAAGCGCCTTTCGACTACCCCTCGAACTTATTTTATTGGTGACGAACCCGTTCCCACAGTTACTTTACTGAGTGACTTAGGTGTCATTTGCGATAGAGAACTTAATTTTCGTCCCCATATCGAAAATATTACTAGTAGGGCTAATTCTGCCCTCGGTTTCGTTAAACGCTGGTCGAAAGAATATGCTAGTCAAGTTTGGTCTCCCTATCAGGTTATGCAAAAATATCGAATCGAGTGTGTCCAACGGAGATTTCTTCGTTTTGCTCTCCGTGGACTACCTTGGTCCGACAGATATAATCTACCCCCTTATGAGTATCGGTTGTGCCTGTTGAGCATGCAATCACTCGAAAAACGTAGAAAAGTTGCTGATGTATTATTTGTACACCAGTTATTATCGGGCATCATTGATTGTCCTGCACTGCTTCAAAAGATATCTTTCAACACCAATCCTCGTTCCCTTAGGGTAGTGCCTCTCTTCCATCTCAAGTACCATCGTACTGATTATGGGCGAAATGAATCTATGTCGCGAATGTTGCGTATAACCAACGAGACCCTAAGCACGTTTGACTTTAATACAAACAAGAGTTCACTAAGCCATGCCCTTTCCTACTTTCCTAAGAAAATTGTATATTTCAAGTAGGTTTAAGTAGTCTTAAGCAAAATATTGTAAATAATTCAGTAATAGTTGCCTACGGCTTGTATTAAGTTTGTGAACAAATAAAATAAAATAAAATAAAAAATAAAATAGAATGTGAAAGTCAAGTGCGTATGGGTCGACGTACAAACCCACACAGCAACGGTCTACCAAAAACTGAACTTTGATCGCAGAGGCTTACACTAATAATAATAAGAAAAGACGAAAAATGCATTACAAAACAACATAGAATCGTTACCAGAAACCATCATTTAGAGATGAATCCGTTGATCATAACCACAGATAAGTCTTACGCATAAGTAACTACTATTAGAAATCACTTCACACAATAGAGAGGGTACCAAGAGATAAGACCATCATACAGATTCCGAACAGCGATGCGAATAACGTATCGAAATGTTATCTCCGATTTTAGAAACCCTCTAGTAAGTGTTGACTTCGGCAAATACAATATTACGATTGATGAAATGATTATGTGCAGCCGATTAAATACCAAAACTTACTTCTACTTAAGTTGGCGCTACAGTCCGGGATGGACCTGGGCCTCAACCAACAAGCGTCTACAGCCAGCTCGATCTTTAGCTAGCTGTCTCCAGTTTCGCACGCACAGTTGGTTGAGGTCCCTTTCCACTTGCGTGCGCCACCTGAGTCGCAGTCTTCCTCTACTGCACCGTCTCTCGGGGGTGGATTCGAAGTCTTTCTGGGCCGGAGCATTGGTTTCCATTCGCTCTATATTACCTAGCCATCTCAATCGTTGGATCTTCACCCTCTATGCAGACGGGACCGAAAATCACCCGATGAATTTTCCTCTCGAAGCAACCAGGAGCAACCTCATCAGCTTTTAATAAAGTTCACGCTTCTGCGCCATATAGCAGGACTGGGACGATTAGGGTCTTGTACATGGTTACTTTGGTTGTTCGAGAGAGGGTTTTGTTTATCAATTGCTTTCTTAGCCCAAAGAAGCAGCGACTAGCAAGAGTTATTCTTCGTTTGATTTCAGCACTGGTGTCATTGTCTGAATTAAAAGCGGTGCCTAGATAAACAAAGTCCTTGACTACCTCAAAGTTATAACTGTCTGCTGTGACGTTCTGTCCGAGACGTCGGTGTTGGGTGTCCTTTCTGGTTGACAGCATATACTTGGTCTTGCCCTCATTTACCGTTAAAAAAAACCGACTATAAAACTCAAATACAGTGGAATCGACGAACTTTATTTGATGGCGGTCAGATCAAAAAAGACAGAATCGTTTATTCTAATTTCTAAGGTACAAGAATCTGTTATACAATTTTGGAATTCAGCCATGTACATACATATGTATTGTTAGAAATAATGGGAAATTGTTCTTAATGATTTAGTCATTCACAATTTTAACTTCATTTTAATTCAAGAGTAATAATAATAATAATAATAATAATAATAATAATAATAATAATAATAATAATAATAATAATAATAGTACGAAATAATCTTATTGCAATAAATATGTGTGATAACGATAATGTATGAACATCATGCCCGCCTTGAAGAGACGGACATAGTGGAGATATCTTCAATCAATAGGTAATGGAGCCAAGTTATGAACTGGTCGCCGTAGTATGCTGCCTCTCACACGAACGTCTACCACCCGTATCTTTGAGTCGTTACCAGATACAATTTTTTCGATTCGACCCATCATCGATTGCTGAGGCGGCAATTTATCGTCTGCGATCAGCACTAGTCTTCCAACACCAACATTCTCAACTGAAGATTTCCACTTTGTTCGCCTTTGAAGCTCCAATACATACTCCTTGGACCATCTTGATCAAAAGTGTTGTTTGATTTGAGTGAGCCTCTTTCCTCTGTCAAGCAACGATACATCTTGTTGAATTGTCGGTTCTGGAATGGAGTTCAAAGTCACACCAATTAGAAAATGACCTGGCGTTAGAATACTTTCATCATTTGGATCCGGTGGTCGGGAGTTCAAAATACTCTCAACTTCGGCTACTACGGTTGAAAATTCTTCGTATGTCAGATACGCTAACCTGACAGTCCGATACATGTGTGTTTTGGCGGACTTTACCGCCGCTTACCATAACCCGCCAAAGTGTGGCGATCTGGGAGGAATGTGGATGAACCGAATGCGCTTGACAGCACACCAAGATTGTATTTTGTTCTGTGTTTGCTGCTCCAAGAATAATGCACGTAGTTCTTTGAGCTGATTTCGAGCCCCAACAAAATGTCCTCTTCGAGCGACAAATCGTTTCAGGGCCGCGACGAAGCCTTGCGTTGACAGGTCCGATACAACTTCGAGATGAGCTGCCTTTGTCGCAAAGCAAATAAAAACTGCTACATATGCCTTGTGCGTGCAATGCCCTCGTCGCTTCTGCAATATATGACGTTGACTGTGCTTGCAGGTAAATTACCCATAATTTGCTGCCTTAATTTCGGCCGGTATTTGAAGCAATGAAGGCACTTGTCCACCAATTTTTTTGCCACATGACGAGCGTTAACTATCCAGAAGCGCTGCCTGATACTCGCAATTAAAGCTTGAGGACCTGCATGAAAGTAAGTTTTATGCAAATGGACAACGAAATTTTGAACAAAAATGGATTTTTTAGGGAGTAGGATAGGACATTTGGAACTGCACGGAAAGTTTGCATTCTGCAAACGCCCACCTACTCGAAGAAGTTCGACCTTGTGCTCAATATCAAGGAAGGGGCACTTTTTGGGCTGATCTTCTTTGTTTTGTATAAATCTCTTATTTCCTCCCGGAAATGAAACTGCTGAATGCTCCAGATCATACGAAGAAATGCGTCTTCCAATTCGTCCGATGTAAGTCTGATAATTTGTGCCTTTTGGGGGGTTAAATGATTTGGCTATTCTGTTTTTCAAATTATTGTAAAATTGAATGACGTATCCGAAAATTCTATTGGTTTTTTCGAAACCATTAAACCGTGAAAAGTTTTCTATGAATTATTCACTTTCATCTGCGTTTGATAGCAGGGCAATTGGCTGATGATTTTCAACTTCCATACCTGAAATCCGCACTTTTTGCCTTGGCCAGTTTCTCACTCTCCTCACTCTGGTACATAAATTGGGGTCCAGTAAACCAAATACTGTTGATAAGCTCCGAGCTATAAGCACCACGTGATACTATATCCGCCGGATTGTTTTTGGTATAAACGTATTTCCAATTGGCTGTGGGTAATAAGGACTGGATTTTCGAAACGCGGTTACCGACGAATATTTCCCAAGTCGATGGATAAGCGGAGATCCAGCGCAACACAATTTCGGAATCTGTCCATAGATAAATGTTTTCAATTAATAGGTTAACATTGGGAAGTACTTTTAGGACCAATTCAACGAGCAGAGTAGCAGCACAAAGTTCCAGCTTAGGAAGGGATTTTGTTTTAATAGGAGCTACCTTCGATTTAGCGCTGAGCAGTGTACATTTAATTTTTCCCACAGCGTCGCTGATCCTCAAGTATACACAACACCCATATGCTCGCAAAGACGCATCAGAGAATCCATGTATCTCAGCCCTGGTTTTCTCCTCACATGGAAGTGAAATTTTGTTAATATTAGATACTTCCCTCCGAAATTCTTCCCAACGAGTTTGTATCTCCATAGGCAAAGATTCCTCCCAACTAGTTTTTAGAATCGAAATGTCCTGCATGACAATTTTGCCCTTCACCACTATAGGGTTAATAAGACCTAATGGATCGAAAATTTGCGCCAACTCGGATAATATCGTTCTCTTGTTTATTGGTTTTGACCCATTTTCCTTTGGTTTTGCATACTGAAACTCATCCGTTTCTGGATGCCAGGTAATACCAAGGGTTTTAATGACATTGTTGTCATTTATCCTGAAGGACGAAGTGTCTGACATTTCTGTAGCACTATTGCTACATCATTTCCTGAGATCGAAACCAGCGCTTATCAAAATCGTTATATATAAGCGATATATGCCGACTTCCTCCTACTCTGAATATCTCCACAAAATACCTTGATAATTTCGATCTTCCTCATGGATAAGTATCTGTTGATACATTTTTGATATGTCGGCAGTGACAACAAATTTGCACGTACGAAAACGTAGAATTAGGTCATACAACTCGTCTTGAATAACTGGACCTTTTAGTAAAATGTCGTTCAATGATAAACTTGAAGTTGTCTTGGCACTACAGTCGAAGACAACTTTTAACTTTGTAGTTAAGGAGTCAGGTCGCAGCACAAATTGATGCGGCGCAAAGTATTTTATGTGTTGTACTTTATCTTTGGGAACTTTTTCCATGTGTCCTAAGCTTTCATGTTCTTTCATGAATTATTATTATTTTTTGGCTTTATTTCAAACAAAAATATATTTACAAAGATAGTATAGACATATTTGTGGTAGAATTCTCAGGTTTTTAAAATGATTGAAGCTAGATGTACATCGGTTCACTTTGCAAATTATTCTTATAGCATGTTTTTGTTTAAGTAATATATAATATAATATAAAATAACGGTTTAATATTAGTGAAGTATGCACCACCCCAACAAGATAGACCATATTGCAATTTCTTTTAAAAAGACCATCATAAACCAGCTTTAAAACAGGTTGTGTGCATAAGAGACTAAGCTGGTAGAGCTGTTTGACTATATTATTGAGATACTGCTTAAGATACGAAATGTGATGCTTCCAATTCAGCTTTTGATCCAAAATAATGCCCAAATACTTGCAGTTATCGACACATTCAATTTTAAAGCAGTCGCCAGTACAGCTTACATCTTCACAGTAATAAATGTTATTATTCTGGCATCCGTTTATTGGAAATCGGTTACAACTAGGTGAATGAAAATATATATAAATATATATATATAAATATAGCTTATGCTGCTTGAACCAATTCCTTAGAAGCTCTATATCATAATTCACTTCTAGGAAGGTATCAAACGAACTGAAGTTCTAGTACGATAGGGCTGTATCATCGGCGAAGGCTGTGATTTTTCCTTTGAACGGTTGCAAAAATAAAGAATTAACATATATTAAGAATAGGATCGGGCCCAAAACAGAACCCTGCGGAACACCCATACTTATAGATTTAGGGGAACTTAAGCAATTTTTTATTTTTACCACTTGTGATCTGTTCTGAAGATATGACACAAACCAATCATAAACAAATGCTCTAAAACCGGCGAAACAAAGTTTTTTTAACAGAAGACTATGGTCAACCATATCAAAAGCTTTTGTGATATCTATAAAAAGTGCAGCTGGAATCTTTGAAACATAAAGACTATTGTATAATTCCCCAAGGAATTTAAGTAAGGCACTTTCGGTAGATCTTTCACTCCTGAATTCAATATACTTCGCCCTGATGTCCTTATTTCTTGATAGTCGTGTCTCCAGATTAAGAAATCGCTTCTGAGCATGACCGAAGGAATCACCCAAGCTGCCATCATTAGATTTTAGCAACAAATTCACCACAAATCTTCCATCTTCCTGCCGGCGTACGCTTTTCAAAAACTCTTTCTCGCACTTCTCCTCCTCTTTTGACAAAAATGGCTGCTGTCGATTAATCTCCTCTATCTCCCAAAATTTCTTGATGACCTCATTTATGTCGAAATCCGAAGAGGAAACTACGTTGCAGATAGCTTGAGGGTTAGAAGAGCGCTCATATTTGCCAGAAACAATCCATCCCAATGAAGTTTTTTGAAGGATAGGGAGCTGAGGACCCAGTGTTATCTGGCCAACACACAACAATTGAAAAAAACTATCAGCCCCTATTAGCAGGTCTATATGACTTGGAAGATTGAAATCGGGAACCGCCAGTGAAATGTTTTTCGGTATTTTCCAAGTTGATATATCCAACTGATTTGCAGGAAGGGTATTGGTGATGTTTCGTAAGACTAGTAGATCTAATTGCAGCTCAAACTCAGAAATTCGAGATCTGCAAGTGGCTTCTGTCTTATAGTTTATTGCGGCATCCGCCTTTCCAATACCCGAAACTACTGTCTTGGATAGGGTTTTCTTCAACCTTAATCTCTGCACCATGTCCTCTGTAATGAAATTAAGCTACGATGCCGAATCAAGAAGAGCACGAACAGGGTACCATTGACCACAAAAACTATGCATGTATACCAGCGCCGTAGCTAGTATTACCTGAGAAGGGTCTTTCTTGAAAACACTTGACGCCACATGAACATTGCCAGACGTACTTGATGACAAATGATCGACAGTTTCATTAACGATGGTTGGCGGTTGATTTGTCGTAAACCGGTGCAACAACTGATGATGTGGCATCGAACATACCCCGCATTTCGTTGCTTGACATCTTCGCATTGACAGAGACTCCTCTTCTTCACTTCGTGAAAACGATTAACCACAGGAAGTTTATTGAAGGCGGCGCAAGCGCTTATCTCATGAGAATTGGATGAGCAGAATTCGCACGATACTGCGCAACGAATGATGATTGCATCTGCACGCTTCGCCGATTGTTACGAAAGCGAGATCGATTACCGGATTAAATTATATTTACTTCAGAGCTAGGAAATTTGGATTCCTTCGACTCTAAAGTTTGACATCGACGATCTAATACTTCAGAAAACTCCTCCCACGTTGGAAGTTTTGAATGATCGACCGATTCATCCCACTTTGCTTTAGTATCCGCGTCCACCTTATCTAATGCTAACGCAATGAAGAAGGCATCACAAATATTTTCATGACTTCCAATAGAAAGCATTGCTGCTCGATGTGAATTGAAACTATCTTCTAAGTTGCGAAGACCTTGGGCACAACATTTCGAAATTTTATTCATGCTCATTACTCCGTTTAAGTGCTCTTGAAAAATTAAACTTTTGTTATCAAAACGAGTTTTTAAACGTTTAAGAGCCATATTATAATTTTCGGAAGTTAAATCAAACTCCTTAATTGCATTGAAAGCTGCGCACGATAGGTACTTCCTCAAGTAATTAAATTTTTGTGAGGCATCTAACGAAGGGTCCTTGTCAACTAAGCTTGTAAAGATACCTATGAAGTTTGGAAACTCCGAAAATTTGCCAGAAAACGTTGATAATGCCACACGCTCCAATTTCGACCGAGACGCAGGCTGTTGTGCCACGAAAGAATTATTCAACCCGTCCGCAATTGTGCAATTACCCCTCCGGTCCAACAACAGTGACTGAATTAACGATTTCGTCGACACATAAATATTCTCCAATTCAGGTCTATGGTTTAATTTTTCTTCCTCGACGATATTATTTCTCTCCAACGACAATTGCACGTTTAAACCCTGTTTAAAATAGGATTCAATTATACCCAAACTCTGCACTAGACATAGTAGAACCTTTTGCAATAATTAAATTCTTGATTCTAGTTATATTCCCCCTTAGTGGAAGATCGAATAACTTTCAACTCAGCAATTGATCGCTGTGGTGGAATTTCTAACCCACCGCCAGTAAGCTCTCCTCCTTGTGCAACGGCCTCTTGGTTAGTCATAGTATCAAGCGATTTAAACTACTATATATATAAACTCAATGAAATTTTTCTCTGACACCAACAAATTACTGTTGAGGAAATTCCAGCGAAAGCGTTGAATCTAAGATGTACCACCGAACAATTGCAGTAACACCAACAGATTAATTTTCTTTTTGAAGAATAATTTCTTCCAAGGCGACCAAAAACGATTCCTTTCCTCAGCCCAATGTGATAACAAACGAAGTGACAGCAGAAGCAATAGTGGGAGCGAAACAACGAAATTGATTGATAGAAAGCAAAGTCAACAACAAAAAAGCTTTTTAACCAATGAGCTTTCACGATCGACTTGCATTACATGGATCGAATTCTTAGCTTTGGGGATTTTATCTCATGAAATACCAATTATTCATCAATTATGCAATAAATTATGGATGCAATGAATATGAACTTAAATCCATAGGCAAGTCAAAAAATAAAGGCGGGAAGAATACACGGCAAGTAAGAACTTTTATGGATTTTATTATGCTCGTTTCGTTCATGCAATGTGAGAATTAACTTTCTTCTTCTTTTTTTTTTAATAATCTTATGAAATATGTTCACGTGTATACATACATACATATATAATTTCCCTCGATGCAATCGTCACGGCAAAACGTTGACAGTTGGTTTTCTTTTTTTTTTTGATAATGAATGATGATATGTAAATGACGTATTGGAATCAACTTACTCCCGGGTTTCGGCATCAAAAAATGTCCACAATAGTTTTTGGGACTTCGACTATAAAACTCAAATACAGTGGAATCGACGAACTTTATTTGATGGTGGTCAGATCAAAAAAGATAGAATCGTTTATTCTAATTTCTAATAATACAATTTTGGAATTCAGCCATGTACATACATATTTATTGTTAGAAATAATGGGAAATTGGTCTTAATGATTTAGTCATTCACAATTTTAACTTCATTTTAATTCAAGAGTAATAATAATAATAATAATAATAATAGTACGAAATAATCTTATTACAATATATATGTGTGATAACGATAATGTATGAACAAATGTATGAACGCCCAACTTCTCGGCCTCCGTCGCAATACTCACAAAAGTGCCATTAACATCACGCTGTGTTCTTCCGATTATGTCAATATCGTCGGCATATGCGAGTAGTCGGACGGACTTCTGAAAGATTGTGCCTCTGGTGTTGGTGTGCGAGCTTTGCACAATTCTTTCAAGTATGATGTTGAAGAAGTCGCATGCCAGCGAGTCGCCTTGTCTGAATCCTTTTTTGAAATCAAAGGTCTCGGTGAGGTCTTTACCGACCTTGATGGAGCAGCGTGCATTCTCCATCGTCATCCTACACAAACGGACGAGTTTGGTAGGGATGCCAAAACTAGACATTGCTCTGTATAGCTCGTCTCTATAGATGCTGTCATTATAATAATAATAATAATAATAATGGCGGCGCTACAGTCCGAAGTGGACCTGGGCCTAGCTTCTCAGCAACCACTCGTGTTGTGCGTGCTATTGTTCTCTCATGAGCGGAGGGAACCTACAGTTTAATGCCTACTCCGAACGGCGAGATTGAGAAGCTTTTTTCTAGACAGTTATACTCTTTGAGCATTGTCAGTGACTCGAAAGAGGTGGAGCCGTAAAAAAATGTTTGGTATTTTTTTCGAGATTCGAACCGCCGACCTCGAGCGTAGGAGTCGACGCACCTACCCACTACTCCACGGCGCCCATTGTCATACGCGGCCTTAAAATCGATGAAAAAGTGGTGGGAATGGATTTCCTGCTCCTGGGTTTTTTCCAAGATCTGCCGCAGCGTGAATATTTGGTCGATGGTGGATTTTCCAGGCCTAAAGTCACACTGGTATGGACCGACCAGGTTGTTGACGAATGGCTTTAGGCGTTCACACAACACGGCAGATATGATCTTATAAGCAATGCTTAGAAGACTAATGCCTCTATAGTTGGCGCATTTTAAAGGGTCTCCTTTTTTGTGGATCGGGCAAACAATGCTGAAGTTCCATTCATCGGGCATGCTTTCTTCCGACCATATTTTACAGATGAGTTGGTGCATGCTCCTTCCCAAGTCATCGCCTGCTGCTTTGAAAAGCTCAGCCGCTATGCCGTCAGCTCCAGCAGCTTTGTTGGACTTTCTTCCGACCATATTTTACAGATGCGTTGGTGCAAGCTCTATACCAAGTCATCGCCTGCTGCTTTGAAAAGCTCAGCCGCTAGGCCGTCAACTCCAGCAGCTTTGTTGGACTTTAGCTTAGATATAGCTATCATCACTTCGTCCAGATCGGGGGGACGGGATTGTTGATCTACATCGTCCCTTTCATTCGGGTTGAATGGTTCAATCTGCCTGACAGCGGAGTTCGGTTCTTCATAGCCGTTATATACAGTCTGCAGAAGTGATTCTTTCATATCCTCAGCATCGACTGTGATTCTACTACGATGTTCCCTTGATCGTCCTTGCAGGCTTCGGTTCGCGCTTTATAACCCTGACAGGTTGACTTTACCTTTGGTTAAGCTTCCATACCTCATTCCTGTAGTAGTAACTCTCTATTCTACCGATCGCGCGCTTCTCATGCTCCTTCTTTTTCCTCCTGAGAAGCCGATATTCGTCTCTCCTTTTCTGCTCGTAGAGCTCGCGAACAGCTCTTGTCCTTCTTTGCAGTGCCGCTTTGTAGGCCTCTTGCTTAGCTGCATTCGCCTGCCGACACACGTCGTCAAATCAGGGGTTTCGCTGTGGTGGCCGAGTGAAACCCAGCACATCAAAGGCGGCATCTCTGATAGCTTTTTGGCTATGTTGCCACTGGTCTTGCCGCAACCTTACCTTGGCTACAACAAGGTCCGAGTCGATGTTGGCTTCTCGAAACGTTCGGACATCCATAATACTGGAGGAGTGCCTTGCGTCGATCGCAATGTGATCAATCTGGTTGACGGTTGATTGATTAGGAGATCTCCATGTTCCGTTATGAATATTGAGATGTGGGAACCGTGTACTGGCTACTACAATATTTCGCCCCGCAGCAAAGTCGATCAGCCTAAATCCGTTATCGGAGGTGGTGTCGGGTAGGCTGTGCTTCCCGACCGTACTACCAAAGACACTCTCTCTTCCCAGCTTTGCATTAAAATCGCCTATGACAATTTTAATGTCATAGCTGGGGCACTGCTCGTATGTATTGTCCAAGAGCTCATAGAAATTGTCTTTGGTGTCGTCGGCTTTCTCCTCTGTGGGGCATGTGCTCATATTAGGCTTATATTGGCGAATTTAGCCTTGATGCGAATTGTCCACACATATGAACGATAAGACTTCTTGCCTAAGTCTGCCTCTAACGACGAATTCACGTCCAAACAGCGCTGCTTTTTTTGCCTATACAGTTTTTCACCCTCTTTTTGCCCGGCCCATCCCATCGCACTTCTTGGATAGCGGTGATGTCTGCTTTGTAGCAGTCTAAGGCTTCCGCTAATTGTTCGGCTACACGTGTTCGGGCTTCGTCATCAGTAATTCCGTCCGTTTCCGAAGCTTGTTGTTGCTTCGTAACTTGTTGTTTTTAGTGTGGCCAGGCAGTTACCCCGACGGCACAACCCCCAACCTGGAGGAACAGTTCCTTTTTTGTAACCCCTAGGACAAGAGGTCGCACTTATAATTTTAGCAGGTTGAGTTCGGGTGAACTACAACCAGTACCCGATGGTTACCACTTGGAGGTAAAATAAGCACAATTGATGTATAGGAAAAGTTACAACTATTGCAACATCATTTCCTGAGATCGAAACCAGTGCTTATCAAAATCGTTATATATAAGCGATATATGCCGACTTCCTCCTGCTCTGAATATCTCCACAAAATACCTTGATAATTTCGATCTTCCTCATGGATAAGTATCTGTTGATACATTTTTGATATGTCGGCAGTGACAACAAATTTGTACGTACGAAAACGTAGAATTAGGTCATACAACTCGTCTTGAATAACTGTACCTTTTAGTAAAATGTCGTTCAATGATAAACTTGAAGTTGTCTTGGCACTACAGTCGAAGACAACTTTTAACTTTGTAGTTAAGGAGTCAGGTCGCAGCACAAATTGATGCGGCGCAAAGTATTTTATGTGTTGTACTTTATCTTTGGGAACTTTTTCCATGTGTCCTAAGCTTTCATGTTCTTTCATGAATTATTATTATTTTTTGGCTTTATTTCAAACAAAAATATATTTACAAAGATAGTATAGACATATTTGTGGTAGAATTCTCAGGTTTTTAAAATGATTGAAGCTAGATGTACATCGGTTCACTTTGCAAATTATTCTTATAGCATGTTTTTGTTTAAGTAATAACGGTTTAATATTAGTGAAGTATGCACCACCCCAACAAGATAGACCATATTGCAATTTCTTTTAAAAAGACCATCATAAACCAGCTTTAAAACAGGTTGTGTGCATAAGAGACTAAGCTGGTAGAGCTGTTTGACTATATTATTGAGATACTGCTTAAGATACGAAATGTGATGCTTCCAATTCAGCTTTTGATCCAAAATAATGCCCAAATACTTGCAGTTATCGACACATTCAATTTTAAAGCAGTCGCCAGTACAGCTTACATCTTCACAGTAATAAATGTTATTATTCTGGCATCCGTTTATTGGAAATCGGTTACAACTAGGTGATGGAAAATATAGAGGGAAATCACTTATGTTTGTGTCTTTAATGTTAAAGAACATAAACATAGTTTTGGTACTGATAAAAAGCTTATGCTGCTTGAACCAATTCCTTAGAAGCTCTATATCATAATTCACTTCTAGGAAGGTATCAAACGAACTGAAGTTCTAGTACGATAGGGCTGTATCATCGGCGAAGGCTGTGATTTTTCCTTTGAACGGTTGCAAAAATAAAGAATTAACATATATTAAGAATAGGATCGGGCCCAAAACAGAACCCTGCGGAACACCCATACTTATAGATTTAGGGGAACTTAAGCAATTTTTTATTTTTACCACTTGTGATCTGTTCTGAAGATATGACACAAACCAATCATAAACAAATGCTCTAAAACCGGCGAAACAAAGTTTTTTTAACAGAAGACTATGGTCAACCATATCAAAAGCTTTTGTGATATCTATAAAAAGTGCAGCTGGAATCTTTGAAACATAAAGACTATTGTATAATTCCCCAAGGAATTTAAGTAAGGCACTTTCGGTAGATCTTTCACTCCTGAATTCAATATACTTCGCCCTGATGTCCTTATTTCTTGATAGTCGTGTCTCCCGATTAAGAAATCGCTTCTGAGCATGACCGAAGGAATCACCCAAGCTGCCATCATTAGATTTTAGCAACAAATTCACCACAAATCTTCCATCTTCCTACCGGCGTACGCTTTTCAAAAACTCTTTCTCGCACTTCTCCTCCTCTTTTGACAAAAAATGGCTGCTGTCGATTAATCTCCTCTATCTCCCAAAATTTCTTGATGACCTCATTTATGTCGAAATCCGAAGAGGAAACTACGTTGCAGATAGCTTGAGGGTTAGAAGAGCGCTCATATTTGCCAGAAACAATCCATCCCAATGAAGTTTTTTGAAGGATAGGGAGCTGAGGACCCAGTGTTATCTGGCCAACACACAACAATTGAAAAAAACTATCAGCCCCTATTAGCAGGTCTATATGACTTGGAAGATTGAAATCGGGAACCGCTAGTGAAATGTTTTTCGGTATTTTCCAAGTTGATATATCCAACTGATTTGCAGGAAGGGTATTGGTGATGTTTCGTAAGACTAGTAGATCTAATTGCAGCTCAAACTCAGAAATTCGAGATCTGCAAGTGGCTTCTGTCTTATAGTTTATTGCGGCATCCGCCTTTCCAATACCCGAAACTACTGTCTTGGATAGGGTTTTCTTCAACCTTAATCTCTGCACCATGTCCTCTGTAATGAAATTAAGCTACGATGCCGAATCAAGAAGAGCACGAACAGGGTACCATTGACCACAAAAACTATGCATGTATACCAGCGCCGTAGCTAGTATTACCTGAGAAGGGTCTTTCTTGAAAACACTTGACGCCACATGAACATTGCCAGACGTACTTGATGACAAATGATCGACAGTTTCATTAACGATGGTTGACGGTTGATTTGTCGTAAACCGGTGCAACAACTGATGATGTGGCATCGAACATACCCCGCATTTCGTTGCTTGACATCTTCGCATTGAATGCCCTTTTACCAGGCAGTTTATACAGAGACTCCGCTTCTTCACTTCGTGAAAACGATTAACCACAGGAAGTTTATTGAAGGCGGCGCAAGCGCTTATCTCATGAGAATTGGATGAGCAGAATTCGCACGATACTGCGCAACGAATGATGATTGCATCTGCACGCTTCGCCGATTGTTACGAAAGCGAGATCGATTACCGGAGGAAATTATATTTACTTCAGAGCTAGGAAATTTGGATTCCTTCGACTCTAAAGTTTGACATCGACGATCTAATACTTCAGAAAACTCCTCCCACGTTGGAAGTTTTGAATGATCGACCGATTCATCCCACTTTGCTTTAGTATCCGCGTCCACCTTATCTAATGCTAACGCAATGAAGAAGGCATCACAAATATTTTCATGACTTCCAATAGAAAGCATTGCTGCTCGATGTGGATTGAAACTATCTTCTAAGTTGCGAAGACCTTGGGCACAACATTTCGAAATTTTATTCATGCTCATTACTCCGTTTAAGTGCTCTTGAAAAATTAAACTTTTGTTATCAAAACGAGTTTTTAAACGTTTAAGAGCCATATTATAATTTTCGGAAGTTAAATCAACCTCCTTAATTGCATTGAAAGCTGCGCACGATAGGTACTTCCTCAAGTAATTGAATTTTTGTGAGGCATCTAACGAAGGGTCCTTTTCAACTAAGCTTGTAAAGATACCTATGAAGTTTGGAAACTCCGAAAATTTGCCAGAAAACGTTGATAATGCCACACGCTCCAATTTCGACCGAGACGCAGGCTGTTGTGCCACGAAAGAATTATTCAACCCGTCCGCAATTGTGCAATTACCCCTCCGGTCCAACAACAGTGACTGAATTAACGATTTCGTCGACACATAAATATTCTCCAATTCAGGTATATGGTTTAATTTTTCTTCCTCAACGATATTATTTCTCTCCAACGACGATTGCACGTTTAAACCCTGTTTAAAATAGGATTCAATTATACCCAAACGACATTCTAACTCTGCACTAGACATAGTAGAACCTTTTGCAATAATTAAATTCTTGATTCTAGTTATATTCCCCTTAGTGGAAGATCGAATAACTTTCAACTCAGCAATTGATCGCTGTGGTGGAATTTCTAACCCACCGCCAGCAAGCTCTCCTCCTTGTGCAACGGCCTCTTGGTTAGTCATAGTATCAAGCGATTTAAACTACTATATATATAAACTCAATGAAATTTTTCTCTGACACCAACAAATTACTGTTGAGGAAATTCCAGCGAAAGCGTTGAATCTAAGATGTACCACCGAACAATTGCAGTAACACCAACAGATTAATTTTCTTTTTGAAGAATAATTTCTTCCAAGGCGACCAAAAACGATTCCTTTCCTCAGCCCAATGTGATAACAAACGAAGTGACAGCAGAAGCAATAGTGGGAGCGAAACAACGAAATTGATTGATAGAAAGCAAAGTCAACAACAAAAAAGCTTTTTAACCAATGAGCTTTCACGATCGACTTGCATTACATGGATCGAATTCTTAGCTTTGGGGATTTTATCTCATGAAATACCAATTATTCATCAATTATGCAATAAATTATGGATGCAATGAATATGAACTTAAATCCATAGGCAAGTCAAAAAATAAAGGCGGGAAGAATACACGGCAAGTAAGAACTTTTATGGATTTTATTATGCTCGTTTCGTTCATGCAATGTGAGAATTAACTTTCTTCTTCTTTTTTTTTTAATAATCTTATGAAATATGTTCACGTGTATACATACATACATATATAATTTCCCTCGATGCAATCGTCACGGCAAAACGTTGACAGTTGGTTTTCTTTTTTTTTTTGATAATGAATGATGATATGTAAATGACGTATTGGAATCAACTTACTCCCGGGTTTCGGCATCAAAAAATGTCCACAATAGTTTTTGGGACTTCGACTATAAAACTCAAATACAGTGGAATCGACGAACTTTATTTGATGGTGGTCAGATCAAAAAAGATAGAATCGTTTATTCTAATTTCTAATAATACAATTTTGGAATTCAGCCATGTACATACATATTTATTGTTAGAAATAATGGGAAATTGGTCTTAATGATTTAGTCATTCACAATTTTAACTTCATTTTAATTCAAGAGTAATAATAATAATAATAATAATAATAGTACGAAATAATCTTATTACAATATATATGTGTGATAACGATAATGTATGAACAAATGTATGAACGCCCAACTTCTCGGCCTCCGTCGCAATACTCACAAAAGTGCCATTAACATCACGCTGTGTTCTTCCGATTATGTCAATATCGTCGGCATATGCGAGTAGTCGGACGGACTTCTGAAAGATTGTGCCTCTGGTGTTGGTGTGCGAGCTTTGCACAATTCTTTCAAGTATGATGTTGAAGAAGTCGCATGCCAGCGAGTCGCCTTGTCTGAATCCTTTTTTGAAATCAAAGGTCTCGGTGAGGTCTTTACCGACCTTGATGGAGCAGCGTGCATTCTCCATCGTCATCCTACACAAACGGACGAGTTTGGTAGGGATGCCAAAACTAGACATTGCTCTGTATAGCTCGTCTCTATAGATGCTGTCATTATAATAATAATAATAATAATAATGGCGGCGCTACAGTCCGAAGTGGACCTGGGCCTAGCTTCTCAGCAACCACTCGTGTTGTGCGTGCTATTGTTCTCTCATGAGCGGAGGGAACCTACAGTTTAATGCCTACTCCGAACGGCGAGATTGAGAAGCTTTTTTCTAGACAGTTATACTCTTTGAGCATTGTCAGTGACTCGAAAGAGGTGGAGCCGTAAAAAAATGTTTGGTATTTTTTTCGAGATTCGAACCGCCGACCTCGAGCGTAGGAGTCGACGCACCTACCCACTACTCCACGGCGCCCATTGTCATACGCGGCCTTAAAATCGATGAAAAAGTGGTGGGAATGGATTTCCTGCTCCTGGGTTTTTTCCAAGATCTGCCGCAGCGTGAATATTTGGTCGATGGTGGATTTTCCAGGCCTAAAGTCACACTGGTATGGACCGACCAGGTTGTTGACGAATGGCTTTAGGCGTTCACACAACACGGCAGATATGATCTTATAAGCAATGTTTAGAAGACTAATACCTCTATAGTTGGCGCATTTTAAAGGGTCTCCTTTTTTGTGGATCGGGCAAACAATGCTGAAGTTCCATTCATCGGGCATGCTTTCTTCCGACCATATTTTACAGATGAGTTGGTGCATGCTCCTTCCCAAGTCATCGCCTGCTGCTTTGAAAAGCTCAGCCGCTATGCCGTCAGCTCCAGCAGCTTTGTTGGACTTTCTTCCGACCATATTTTACAGATGCGTTGGTGCAAGCTCTATACCAAGTCATCGCCTGCTGCTTTGAAAAGCTCAGCCGCTAGGCCGTCAACTCCAGCAGCTTTGTTGGACTTTAGCTTAGATATAGCTATCATCACTTCGTCCAGATCGGGGGGACGGGATTGTTGATCTACATCGTCCCTTTCATTCGGGTTGAATGGTTCAATCTGCCTGACAGCGGAGTTCGGTTCTTCATAGCCGTTATATACAGTCTGCAGAAGTGATTCTTTCATATCCTCAGCATCGACTGTGATTCTACTACGATGTTCCCTTGATCGTCCTTGCAGGCTTCGGTTCGCGCTTTATAACCCTGACAGGTTGACTTTACCTTTGGTTAAGCTTCCATACCTCATTCCTGTAGTAGTAACTCTCTATTCTACCGATCGCGCGCTTCTCATGCTCCTTCTTTTTCCTCCTGAGAAGCCGATATTCGTCTCTCCTTTTCTGCTCGTAGAGCTCGCGAACAGCTCTTGTCCTTCTTTGCAGTGCCGCTTTGTAGGCCTCTTGCTTAGCTGCATTCGCCTGCCGACACACGTCGTCAAATCAGGGGTTTCGCTGTGGTGGCCGAGTGAAACCCAGCACATCAAAGGCGGCATCTCTGATAGCTTTTTGGCTATGTTGCCACTGGTCTTGCCGCAACCTTACCTTGGCTACAACAAGGTCCGAGTCGATGTTGGCTTCTCGAAACGTTCGGACATCCATAATACTGGAGGAGTGCCTTGCGTCGATCGCAATGTGATCAATCTGGTTGACGGTTGATTGATTAGGAGATCTCCATGTTCCGTTATGAATATTGAGATGTGGGAACCGTGTACTGGCTACTACAATATTTCGCCCCGCAGCAAAGTCGATCAGCCTAAATCCGTTATCGGAGGTGGTGTCGGGTAGGCTGTGCTTCCCGACCGTACTACCAAAGACACTCTCTCTTCCCAGCTTTGCATTAAAATCGCCTATGACAATTTTAATGTCATAGCTGGGGCACTGCTCGTATGTATTGTCCAAGAGCTCATAGAAATTGTCTTTGGTGTCGTCGGCTTTCTCCTCTGTGGGGCTTATATTGGCGAATTTAGCCTTGATGCGAATTGTCCACACATCTGAACGATAAGACTTCTTGCCTAAGTCTGCCTCTAACGACGAATTCACGTCCAAACAGCGCTGCTTTTTTTGCCTATACAGTTTTTCACCCTCTTTTTGCCCGGCCCATCCCATCGCACTTCTTGGATAGCGGTGATGTCTGCTTTGTAGCAGTCTAAGGCTTCCGCTAATTGTTCGGCTACACGTGTTCGGGCTTCGTCATCAGTAATTCCGTCCGTTGCCGAGGCTTGTTGTTGCTTCGTAACTTGTTGTTTTTAGTGTGGCCAGGCAGTTACCCCGACGGCACAACCCCCAACCTGGAGGAACAGTTCCTTTTTTGTAACCCCTAGGACAAGAGGTCGCACTTATAATTTTAGCCGGTTGAGTTCGGGTGAACTACAACCAGTACCCGATGGTTACCACTTGGAGGTAAAATAAGCACAATTGATGTATAGGAAAAGTTACAACACTGGGCATCGCCAGGTTGACGCCAATCAGTGCCTACCCGTTTCCTACAGCATCCAGCCATTAAATACCACCTTTCTCTTTAAATCGGTGGTTTAGTGTAGATAGATGCAAATTAGATCGACTTACTAACGAAAATGAGCTTTCTATGTTCTACAAGTTAAGAAGCATTTCATTGTAACCAGTGTGAATACAACTTAGGACGGAGACCAGAGGAATATACTTGCAAATGTACATAATCAATCTTACTTGCAGCAACAAGGTTTTTGCGGTGATGATGAAGTGCTAAAGATACAACAAAAAAAACACATAACGTCATTTCAGGTAACTATGCAGCCATTCGAAATGCCGCAGTACACCTCGACACCAATGAAGACGCCGCAAAAATTCCAGGCAAATTGTGTGATGACTTAAAGGCATTGCAGAAATAGATAATGCCTTTAAGAAACCATTACCAGTTTTTCACAATATCCAGCTTAATTTAAGTAGATTATACTATAAACTACAGTTTAATCGATAGAATTTTCAGACTATACCTCCTACCTGGCAGAATGTACGAATTTGTACATGCAAATCAACACCTAGCTCGCAAATTCTTAAAAACCAACACGCATTACCATTGCAATTTTTTTAAAGTCAAAACTAAAGCCTTAGTGCTGTCAGCAATAATTTGTAAAAATTGAGGGCGAATGACGATGATCACAATCAGTTTTATTTTTGTTAATATCAAATACTAAAGTGAATTATGTCTTCATCGTCGAATGTAAATTAAAAGAAATACAAATCCTCATCTTGAAATTCTTCATCATATTTTCATGTTTCATGTTTGCCCTTTGTACAAATACTTATAGAGCAAAAAACAAAAGAATGAATAATGTTTCAAAGCACAGAATCGGAATAAAATATATACTCTTTAGTCTATTACGTAGCAGAACTCCTTCTCTCGTGTATATATTTGTGTACTATATGTCCTCTTCTTCTGCTACAGCCACTGCGCTGTATGGTGATTACATCCGGTATGGACTTTTCTCATTATGAACTTTCGTGAGTGATGGGGAGGAGCAAAAAAACTTGACTTTATCTGGAACAAAAAACATCCCCTCCAAGAAGAAATAGCCCAACTTAAACACATTTTTATGTCTCCTACAGTAATAGTAGTAATCGAAGATATGTTAAACTTCATGGCAACTCACACTTATTAGCTCAGCGTTAATGCGAGTAAATGTTAATAGGTTATTGTTTGCGTTTCGGTTTTTTTTTACCTTCATTCATAAATATTTATTGTGTCCTTCAAAAGTCACTTTTCTCAGCCATCTTGTATTAGTCCATTACATTTAAACATAGCTGCAGATGTTTTATAGTACAAAACATATTTTCCTATTTTGAGGTTGAAAAAAAATAAATGTTCGCATTTTGTTAGATGAGAGAAAATTTGGAAAAAAATAAACTCGAGAGATCCATTTTCTCGATTTACATTACATTCTATAACACGTTTTGCCGGCTCCATAAGGAAGGTAACAACTAGAGGCAGGGGGAGATCTCTCCCCACTTCTGTGGCTTCTTATAGTTAACAAAATCCTTAAAATCTTCATGTAGAAAGGCGTAATGAACATAGCATATGCAGATGATCTGGTTATCTTGTTAAAAGGTAAATTCCTACCAACTATCAGCGAACTAATGGAATCTGAATTGAAATAACTCTCCTCGTAGGCATCCTCGTCTGAGGATACATCCCTCCAAAACTGAACTTGTTTTGTTTATCAGGAAGAGGAGAATCCCGATATTTGCCCCCCAAGTAAGATGGAACTCCAGTCAAACTCACAGCGGAGTCTAAATATCTAGGCATCATTCTCGACTCTAAACTTTCCTGGAAAAGGAACTTGGAAGAAAGGATTAAAAAAGGATTAAATGCTTCTTATGCTTGCAAAAAGACCTTCGGCAAAAGATGGGGCTTGCAACCGTACATCACTCATTGGATGTATAGAGCAATTATCAGACCCATTATAACTTTTTTGGCCCTAGTCTGGTGGACTGCTAGCAACACAAAAACCTATATGAGCATGCGCAATAAAGTACGAAGGTCAGCCGCTTTTTTACAACGGGAGCGATAAGAAGCACGCCGCAAGTAGGGTTAGACATGATAATACATCTCCTTCCCCTAGACTTATTCATAAAAGGCTGCGCCGCAAAAAGTGCTATCAGACTAAGGGAGTCCTCCTTGTGGAAACAAACCAGCAATGGCAGCAATGGACATGCGGCCATAATCAAGACAAGTTCTGGGAAAGAAACTTGGTTTATTTATTTCTGCTTAATACAAGTGAACTTAATCTAACTTAATAAACTAAACTTAAGAACTAAAACATAACTTAGGGGGAAGAATGGCGAGTCGTAAGACCATTTCGGAGAGATGATTTTGAGAGGTGAAAGTCGAATGAGCGATTAGCGATGTTAGCAAAACGTAACATTGTGGAGATAGGGGAGTTTAAGCCATAATTAGTACGGTGTGATCTAACGCGGAATAGAAATAGATCTTAGGTAGTTGGAATTGGTGCTAAGGGAGACGAGTTCAAGTAGCTGGGGGCAATCTGTGTGACTAGTAAGAAGTTGGTGGAGGAAAAGTAAGTCTGCAATTTTGCGACGCTTTTCAAGAGATTCCAGACGTATAAGTTTTAGGCGTTCCGAATAAGGGGGCAAGTTAATTCTGTCAGCCCAGTTGAGATCGCGAAGGGCAAAGCGTAAGTATCTGCGTTGGACGGCTTCTATACGTTGGATGTGAACAAGATAGTAGGGGGACCAGACCGGACTGGCATATTCAAGGATAGGTCTAACGAAGGTGACATACAGAGACTTAGTGACAATTCTTTTGACCAACGTTTAACAAAGTCTAGTGCAGAGTTGGCTCTATTAATTATGTTATCGATATGGGAACGGAAGTTAAGCTCCCGATCGCAGATTACACCGAGGTCACGCAGAGAACAGACGGAAGGAATTAATTCATTGCATAGGAAGTAATTTCTAGCCGGTTGCAGTTGTTTTCGGGAGAATGTAATAGATTGACATTTGCTGACATTCAACTGGAAAACGTTTTTCTTACACCAAACAGAGAATCTATTGAGATCACGTTGAAGGGGTTTAGAGTAGGAGGGAGAAGAGATGTAATTAAATATTTTCATATCATCGGCGTAAACAGAAAGTTGAGAGTTCTTGATGATGTAGAAAACATCATTCGTAGTAAGGACGAAAATTAAAGGACCCAGGTGGCTACCCTGCGGAACACCTGATGTAGCGTTAAAAGACTTGGAGACAACAGATCTAAATAAAACTTCAAATTTTCTTCCTTCCAAATATGAATTTACCCATTTGAGGAGACTTGGTGGGAAACCTAGAGCGTTTAATTTGAACAAAATAATATAGTGTGATATTTTATCAAATGCTTTGCTGAAGTCGGTAGCTATCACCTCGACTTCTTTCCCATGTTAAAATGCACGTAGTGCTTCAGAGACAAATTTCGTGAGATTCGTCGTGGTTGACCTGCCCTTGAGAAAACCGTGTTGTGAAGAAGAAAACAAAGATTTGCAATGGAAATACGTTAAAACATAAACGATGCTTTCAAAAACTTTAGGAATGCAAGAAAGTTTGGCTATAGGACGGTAGTTATTTATCTAATTTTTTGAGCCTTTCTTATGTATAGGAACAATGAATGAATTCTTCCAAGGCGGTGGGAAGGATCCTTGCGAGGTGGACATAAGGAAGAGGGACGTCAGAGGTTGGGCCAAGAGTTTTGCGCATTTTTTGAGAACTATTGCCGGTAACCCATCGGGACCAGGAGTATAATCGTCCTTTAGGTTATTTAATTTCTCTTCAACGATGGGGACGGTGATGTTGATGGAAACTAGTGAAGTTTGGGCGCAGTTGTTCATGTAGGAGAAATAATCAACATCAACGTCAGTGGAATCGTCGGAGTACGACTGACTGAAGAAGTCCGCGAACAGGTTTGCAATTGTTTTGCGGGTCTGACGAAACTGTATCTTCGAATTTAAGAGTTGTAGGACAGTTATCACATTTCCGTTTGGTATTAACGAAATGATAAAAGCTCTTGGGATCTGTAATGAGATTAGATTGCATTCGGTTGATGTACTCTTGGTACAGACGTTCATTTTGGTCAGCAAATTGTAAATGGAATCGCTACTATATGGAGTAGTCAAAACCAGACCGAGATTTTACGAGTAAATAGGTTTCCCAGAGTTTGTTTCTCTTGTTGCGAAGCGAGCGTAGGTGTTTGTTATACCAAGGTGGGGAGGAAGTAGAGGTTCTGGTGGTCTTATAAGGGACTGATTTTAGAATACAATCAAAAATTATAGAGTAAAAGGACGAAAGAGCAGTTTCAACGTTAAGATGAGCATTATTAAAGGTGGCGTAACTGAGCAAGCTATTAAGTTTGTCAAAGTCCGCTTTTCGGAAATTTAAACTATATGAGGTTGGTGTATAATTTTTCTGAATTAAGTCGCCGTAAGAAAAAGAAAGAAACAGGGATGAGTGATACCGATCTAAAGTAGACAGTAGGTGATCACTTTCAACGACAACGCAATTTTCTGTGTTGGATGAGAAAATGAGATCAAGTTGCCTACTAAGGCAGTTAGTTATACCACTAATTTGATATAAACCGGAATTGGAAATGCAATCTAAAAAGACTGATTCCAATTCAGTGGTAACATTGGTCGCGACAAAATATGATTCATCATCAGATAGTACCCATTGAAGATGAGGTAGGTTAAAATCACCTAATATTATAACATCATCGTTGGTATCTATAACGTCAAAAAGAGAGTCTATGGCATCAATAGCAAGCTGATAACTTCAGATTGGCTGAGAATGGCGAATGTAGCAGCAAAACAGATAAAGATTACGTTTGAGAATGGAAATTTTAGCACAAATCAATTCGAAATTAGCAGTGTGAGAGGTTTTAAAAACTGATGAATCGTATTGGTTGTGGATGGCCAAGAGAACGCCGCGTCCGTTAGAATTATCTTCTTTTTCTGAGCCATCGTTCCGGAGAACATTAAAGTTAGAGGTAAAGAACTCATTGCAGTTAACGAAGACATCATAAGGTAGCGGAAGAAGACTTAGTGCGTAAACCTCGAACGTTCTGATAATAAATACACAGGTGTTTAATTTCGTGACTTGGACGGTTAGGAGCGAAAATAGTTTTTATAATTAGAACGAGTTCTTTGAAGATGGGCAATGCGCTTCGTGGCAATATGCGACGCAAATGTAGATAGATCATTTGCAACGTTATTGGGTGGAATATTTAAGCTCTCATGAAAATAGATGAAAATCTTTTTTAATTCTGTGGGGTCGGTGGGAAGATCTTCTTGATGAAGTGAGACCATAACATTTGTTTTGGTTATTCCGTCAACGCAGATGGAGTCGTCCTTATCATGTAAATACGC
>CAKNEX010000001.1:0-60138 GCA_930367185.1 Myathropa florea | reverse complement strand
GGGCACACCCAATCATCGCGACGCACTGGAATCAGTGGATATAGACAAAACACCCAGGAGGTCTGAGTGTCTGCGTCAGAAGAAGTTGAGGTTTCAACAGAGCTGTTGCATCGCAGACTACGAAAACAAGCAGTAGCCACATTGGTTGAAATGTCAAAAAAACAACTTCGCTCACCCTTTTTTGATGTGAACCTGGAGATGGCCGCACGTGCTACAGAGCAACCTTTTTTAAGGTTCCGTCTACAAAAATCCGGAGGATTTAAATATTCGTTTCACCTCTATCTCATCAGCAACCCCATCAAATGTGTCCTTACCTTTGATAAACAACACTAGAGACGATGGGTTTAAAGTAGGAGGAGTGGATACATACTCAGTCGGCTGTGCAATATTCTCCATAAAGACAAAGTCTGTTGGACTGGATGATATTCACCCCGACTTTATAAAGATTTTACTTCCCATCATACTTCCTCACATCACCCATCTATTCAATACAATAATCATGACTTCCACATATCCCATACTTTGGAAAAAAGCAAAGATTATCCCTGCTCCAAAGAAAACAAACCCGCCAGAATATCGGCGAATTGCAATTCTCCCGTTTTTATCGAAAGTGTTTGAATCGATTGTCAGTCGAATGATTAAAGATCACATTGAGGGACATAATCTCTTAAGTCCAATGCAATCAGGATTTCGAAAAGGACATAGCTGTGTTACAGCCTTGCTTAAAGTAACCGAAGACATACGAAAAGCTGTTGACGAGGATAAAACAACCTTGCTAGCTTTACTTGACTTCTCGAAAGCATTCGACTGTGTTAACCCGTCAATACTTTGTCACAAACTGTCCACCCAATTAAACTTCAATAATAATAAGTTAATCTTCTCGTACCTTACTAACCGTGCTCAAGCTGTCTCATATAACTCAAAACTGTCGACTTTACGTGATGTTCACAATGGAGTACCTCAAGGTTCTATTCTCGCCCCGTTATTATTCTCAATGTTCATCAATGATCTTCCCAAAGTGTTGTCGCATTGCAAATATCATATTTATACAGATGATGTTCAAATCTACTTAAGTTTTCCATTAGGTATGGTTGAAGATTCAGTTGCAAAATTAAACGAGGATTTGAGCTCAATTACGAAATGGGCCGAAGAAAATGCACTCATGCTCAATCCTGACAAAACTAAAGTCATTCCATTTTCAAAGCACCATCCCTCCCTTTCAAACTTTCCCTCCATAGAACTAAACGGTATTGCTATCGAATATGTAACCTATGTCAAAAATCTAGGTATAATGTGTAACAGTGAACTAACATGGACTGACCATATAGACAGTGTGGTATCAAAGGTATATGCGTCTCTTAGAGGTTTGTCAATTAGCAAATTTATACTCCCAATCAATGTTAAATTAAAACTTGCCAAAGCACTAATAGTCCCCATTTTAACTTATGGCTGTGAATTGTTTTCTGACTGTGATAATGTCTCTCTGCAAAAACTGTTAAAAGCTGTCAACGCGACCGCACGTTATGTTTTTAACCTTCGAAGATTTGATCATGTCTCGGACCAACGTCGCATTCTTCTTGGATGTGAATTAGTAGCATTCCTAAATTACAGAACATACATTTTACTTTTCAAAATCATTCATAAGAAACAGCCTAACTATTTTTATGAAAAAATAAATTTCTGTCGATCGAGTCGTAACATTACGTTGAAACCTTCTGTTCATACATGCTTATCATCGCGCAGGCATTTCTTCATTTATGCTGTACATCTTTGGAATCATCTACCTTCACAGGTACGGTCGAAGACCGAGTACAAACAATTTTGTTCAGCTTGTTTCTCTTACTTGTCCAACTTGAACTGAAATATTTTCCAAAAATTTAATTTTATTTTGGTTGCACATAAATTTAATTTTAATATTGCAAAATAATGATTTCAAATATATAATTTCAATTATTCATATCTGTAAAATGTAATTGTATCTATGTCACTTTCACAATATTTATCAAAGTTATATTTTAAGCCCTGTACTTATTAAAGAAGAGAATATTCTTATTGTACAGCGATACTTAGTAACAAATAAATGAAATGAAATGAAATGAAAAAACGTAACCTTTATAATTTCGGTGTGTCCGTCCGTCCGTTCGTCCGTCCGTCCGTCCGTCGTGTCTGTCACACTTTTTTATCTCCGAAGTTTATGAAGATATCGGCATGAAATTTTGGAATTAGGTACTTCAGACCTAGATATCATTTCCTATGCAGCGATTATAAAAAGTGGAGCCATTTGGGGTGGCTCCAGTACAGGTGAAGTTACCATTAATTTTGAAAAATTGTCGCACCACATCGAAATATATATCAATCGACAGATCTTTAACAATGAGGTGGAAGTTTCTTTCAAGACTCTTTTCTTCAAAGTACCGTTTGGAAAATATGGAGCTCCAAAGTTTTTTTTAATGCGTCTCCCCCTGCCATTTCTAAACCAAAGTGTTTAAAAATCTGAAAAAAATATAAAAACTTGGCTTCATTGAGTACTTTCATTTAAAACCATTGCGAGCATTCTGGCCCTAATGGTTTTGGAGATATTGGCCAAAAACGGTAAATCATCGAAATGCGAATTTTGAAGATCTGAAAACGCAGTTTTGAAGACATCAATGTAAGCATTAAGAAATGATACATTTCAAAATATCGATTCATGTTGAAATTTTGAAATATCTAAGATTTAAAACAAGAAAAAAGTTTCATTTTCACACATAATTTCATGCTGTGTTCGGCCACTCTATTCGTTGATGAGCGTTATCTTTTCGATCTCACCTCTAAATGCCCAACAGAAATGAACACACACACACCGCAGGCATGAGCAGTGATTGGGTATGTGTATGATGGAAGGGATTTTCTGTGTTGGATAAACTTCGATAAAGGTATAGGTATATGTATGGATAAATATTTGTTCGGATGTATAAATGTATGAATGAATAGTTGATTTAGGTTGAAGTTAGAAGAAAATTCAGCTGAAATAGTTTTGAAACGTCGTTTGATATTCAGAAATCATCCATCAATATTATGCGACGGAACCTTCCCCTTTGCGAGTTCAACTCGCACTTGCCCAGTTTATTTGAGAAGAAGTTTTGACCGAAATAAAGCACCAATTAACTCAGCAATCGAAGGCGCGCGATGAAGTCGCAGTTTGGGCCTTAGAGCTGCTTGAATTGGACAATGATTTTGGGCGAAAAATCATCTTTTCTGATGAGGGGCATATTCATCTCGGCGACAAACCAAATTGCCGCATCTGGGTCGCGCCTCGGAAAACCCTCACTTTATTGTCAAGAAGCCAATGCTTTCACAGAGAGTGGCGGTTTAGTGCGAATTGTGGAGTGGTGGCATCATTGGACCATTTTTCTTCGAAACTGCCGACAGAAAAATGTTACAGAGCAGATGTTAACCGACTTTTTCTCTTACTAAAAGTGAAGGCGTGGATTTGCATGGCCTCTGGTTCATGCAGGATGACGCGTTATGCTACACAGCCCATGCCACAATCGATCTTTTGCGCACCAATTTCCCAAATCGTGTTATCAGCAGTCTTGGCGATGTCAATTGGCGGCCTCGTAGCTGCGATTTGACCACTTTGGACTTTTTCTTGTGGAGAACCGTGAAGGACCGATATTATGCCAACAATCTGGAGACGATTCAATTCATTCAAGGCCGATATCATCCAAGCAATCCGTGAGCTATAGCCCGAAACCATCAACAAGGTCTTGAAAAATTGCGGTGACAGAATGCGCTGCTGCGAAGCCAGTCGGGGCAGCCACTTGAACGACGTTGTATTTTATAATTAATGGGAATGGTTTGGTCTTACTAATAAATTCAAATATATGAAAAAACAAATTAATTTTGTTCATTTTATTGCATTTTTAAAAAGATTGTATTTGGCCTATAAATAGCATGGGCAACTTAGCTCTGGATAGCAGAATCTTCGGGTCTGAGCCTGTAAAATAACAGAGGACACCCAAGTGGTGCACACAATTGGAGTAAGATTTAAACTAACTTAACTTGCAACAACGCTTCTCTGAAGCGGAGAAAAAAAATATCACGACAATTCCAGAGAAATCTATGATACACACTAAACCATTTCAAAGCAGCTACTGGAAATTGAAGGCTCCGCTTTCCTAGAAATCGAAAAGTCATTGCACTGAGCCTTGAGTCATAATGATTGACCACGTGGTCCTCCACGCTCTAACAGTCTCTGCCAGTCACTCGTCCTTGTTATTGCCTCCCCGTGTATCCAGATGGTCACTATGTCCGAACAACCAGAGAACTATAAAGATCCCTTTCCCCTTCCCTTGTATAGGGTCAATGCCCTTTTGCTCAACAAATGATTAAGTGTCCGCTTCACTTCTCTGTCAACTATCACCACAACCGTGACTAACAACCACTTTCGCACACAGTCCACTGGCGGCATTCACCATCTCAAGGACAGCCTACAGACACGAGTGAGCTCCGTGCAAGTCACCTTCCACACACACACACACCCCCCCCCCCCCCCCCCCCCCCCCCCCGTAGGGATATTTATTTCCCAAAATTATTCTCTCTGCGTCACACGCTGTGCGGAGTATCTCGTAATCAATTTCGGCATCCCATCGAACCCCGGCGCAAGTACAAGACTTAATTACATGACCAATTCAATTAATTCTTCCAAGAAGCACCCACCCCGGCAGTCTCCAATTTGGCACTTCACTTGCGTATGCCCGTCGCTGCGGGAACGAATTCATTGCCGTCGTCGTCGTCGTCGCTCCGAAAATAGATGAAAACGTCGAAATTGGATTGTATCCAGTGATTTGATCTCAGACTGCGCCTACAAGCTGGTGACTTGGCGACGATAACACCGTTAATTGACTCGCAATAGAGCAACTTCTGGCATAGAGGCTTTTTGACAGAAATTCAGGACGCTAATCACCAGATGGACACGATAATTTTGACGAGGAGATGAATAATTGGGGAGAGATTGCGTCCCCTCAGTCAGTCGCAGTTGATGTTGGCAATTAAACACTGCCCCCGGCGGGAGTATGACATCCACTCAGTCAATCATTTGCAGGCTGCGATGGGAAGCGCTTAAGTGGGTGAGCTGGGGTGGTGTCGCCGCGGCAACAGCAGCAGCAGCTGGGGAATTGGGACCGGGAATTGAAAAATATTTGTGAACTTAAACAGGGCTAATCAGGGTCTTAATGAGAACATTCACAGTAATTGCTGCGTTTGAAGTGTGCGAGTGATGATGGCTTCAAGAGTGAGTGGAGATGGTTGCCACCGTCAGTGCCTGCATTTCAACACTGGAAGGGAAGTTCAAGAGGTTGCCTAGTCAGCAGGGTCCTCTGTTTTGTGAACTGGAGGGTTGGTGCTTTTTTGATGAAGTTTTAAATCAGGAGAGTCTTGAGATGACACTGACACGGTGATGGCTTGAGGACTGCATTCAACAGACGTGCACTTTCGTATGACACACAGCATCATCTCGAGCTGGTCTAAGAGAGTTGGGTGAAACCACTTCTTCCTCTGAACACAGGTCCGAAAAGGGGATCTAACAAATTTTCAACAAGAAGAGAATATACAGGCTTGGCCAAATGTAATAGGCACCCTTTAAAATCCGTCATATCTTTAAAAAGCAAAAAAAAAACTAATCAAATGAGAGGAAAAATAAAAATCTTTTACAACCTCAGATAGTGTCGCTGAAAACCATAAATTTCGAACTAATTACTTCCGAAAAGTGATTTGCCAGCACAGACAAAAAGATAAAGGTGCCTAATACATTTGGTTGAGACTGTACTTTCACGATGGTAGTAGCCCCAAAAGTTAACAAGTGAACGACCAGAGCAACGTGCGTTCTGGTTGAAAGGGACCTCACTTGGAACGTGTCACTAAAGACAGCTACAGAAATACGACACTGGCTCGAGAGGCATCTTGGTTATTGCTCAGGTCCAACTTCAGTAGAAGATGATGTGGGAGTGCCTTAACTCCCGGTCCTCTTACCGTCTCTCTGGAACATCAAGACAGATCAAGTTTTGTGCCTAAAGGAGTCAAAGTTCTAAGGTTATCATGGTCATTGTTGAACCAAAGGAATAACAAAGCGACCGACTTCTGGGAAGTTCAAAATGAGACTAACTTTATTAGTGGATTTATAATTATTAGTACATGTTTTAATTTCCAGTGAGAGCCAGTGTTGCCAAACTGAGTTATTCAAAGACCAATTCAATATTTCTCAGAGACTAATTCAATATTTCTAACAGTCATACCAAGACAAAAAGAGGACGCCACCGTGGTACTTACAGCCTGAAAAAAGCTGAATAGGTATAGGAATGATGAATAAGTGGCCAAATTGTGGGTGTCCTCAAGACAAATTTAAGTGAAGCATGATCCCCGGCAGGTCGCACATCAAATAGTCTATCTCTGACGCAGCGAAAGCTCTTTTAAATGCATCTGATGTGCCAAGCCAGCGCATCGTCACTTTTAGTAAGACTACAACCGGAGTTCAGTCTTCCACTAAGTTTTTTCTCAAATCCCAATAATGAGTTGTGACTTTGTCGGGCTTAAAAGTAGTCCATTACTGACTGACCGTGGGCGCCGTGGACGTGTGGGTTCGTGCGTCGACCCATGCGCATTAGACTTTCACAGTCTAAGTTCACGGCTCCACCCCTTTCGAGTCACTGACAATGCTCAAAGAGTATAACTGTCTAAAAATAGTTTCTCAATCTCACCGTACGGAGTCGGCATTAAACTGTAGGTCCCCTCCAACAACATGATTGGTTGCTGAGAAGCTAGGCTCAGGTCCAACTCGGATTGTAGCGCCGCCATTATTTTCATTAAGAGCTCCCATCTACCTAACCTAACCTCACTTAGTCCAGTGTAGGTCCATAATCCTCTCCACAGCAATCTGCAATGTAAATAGGCAATTTTGACACGTGCGCAAAGCTGATTCGATTATACAGATTAACATTTGATATATCCTCGACGGAATCAAAGAAGTATCCAGCAAGTGTCTTCCTGTTTGTTTTGGCCATTGTGTTGCGGCAGGCTGCAACATGCAGCAGGTTATCTGAAAATAAAATAAAAATATTTAAGTTAAAAATCCTTATATATGTATATAACCTACCAGACAAGTCCCATGATCCCGCGCTTCCTCCCCGTCCAGTCCTTCATTTTTCTGTAACGTACAATTGTGTAGAAGGTCTTTATACATTTAATATAATTTGATATAATTAATACTTACCACCAAACAAGTTTAATTAATATTATTAATTTTAATACAGAATCAAAACACACTTGTTTTGATCTGCATTTGATGAGATCTGTCAAACTGACAAGGACGGACATATGTGGGAATTCAAACTGACAAGGACGGACATACATTTAAGAAACATAATGGAAGTGCAAGGCGGTGTTCACACGATGCATTTTGCAGTGTGAACATGGAAAAGCAAAAAAAAAGGTGCATTGGAACATACGCGAATTTGGCACTTTTCCAATTTGGAAAATTTTGAGAAAAGAAGGAAAAATGAAAGATTCTTGGTAAAAGCGTGATCGCGCTCGGAGGAAAATTTTGAGCGGCAGCGAAAATTTCAAAAAAAAAAAAGGAACATTTTCATAGTGACGTATTACTGATAGTGCGGATAACGATTTGGCATGAACAATATAATATGAAACAAATCGGAAATTAAGTTTGGACAGTGTAATACGTGAAATAAAGAGTGCGATGGATTGAAACATTGAACACATTTAACACATATATGTACAAACATATATACTGATATACAATTATTAAAAATGCTGTGACACACAAAAAAACAAAAGAAAATTACACATGTATACATATATTTAATATATAACAAAATATACATAAAAATACATATAAACAGATATATAAACATATAAGTTTATTCGCAAGTGCCGCGGAAATCAAAGATTCGCCACCGTGGTTGAAACACATATGTACATACATATATGTGCCGATTTGTCAGTACATGGAATTTCTACGCAACAAAGCCAAGAACAGTGCCGGCCAACGAAAAGTGACATAACCATCCTGAGAAGCCCTGTGGAAAAAGTGTGTGCCAGGAATGTGCTAGTGTGCCACTAGAGCCAGAAGTGTGCTGTGCCCATATGAATTGAAGCTGGAGTTATTTTTTTATATATAGTGAAGTTTTTTTTTATTCATTTATAAATTTTGATTTGTAAATTTGAAATTTAAATTCTCTCAGATCTTAGTTCAGTTCTTTTCATGTTAGTTTTTAGATTTTAAATATAAATATAAATTTTAAGTTAGTTCTGGCTTCAGTGCGTGTTTGTGAGTGTGCGCGGATAAGAGGGATTTGTCCCCACAATTTTCCGCTTTATTCCGCAGATACCATCCTTCACCGTGCTGCGCGCAGGACGTCGGGGGATCGAAGAAACTGTGAGTAGCAGGTTTCGCCTATTGGAAACCTCTTTCTGTGGTGTGCCGTCCTGTAGCCTCTAGCCAGGGTTAGAACCCTTTTAGTTGAACATTTTCTTTTATTTATTTTTAGTTTACTTTCTGAATTTTTTTTTATTGAATTATAGTTTAAGTTTTCTTGAATTGTTGTTTTCTTTTAATTTTCCTTTAGTTTAGTTAATAAAATGAATTATATAGCGTTAAAATGAGAAGAATAATGTTTTATTTAATGGAGTAGAGCCCTTTTGCCATTATGTGTGTGTAGGGTAAGGGAAGGCCGTCCTTCTTTGGGGTAGTGACAGAGTGGAACGTTAGGCTGTGGCTAACGTCTCCGTTAAGGGGCTATCTCCCACAATATTTCGCCTAGGGAGATAGCGAAGGTCATGTCGATTGACATGAGGGGTGGGCAGGCGGACTAGTGCCAATACCAATAGGCACCCTCGGGTTCTTGACGAACCTGCATCGCCAAACGACACTGGAAGGGTGTTGTTTCGTGTAGGGCTAAGCTAGGTAGTTTTAAGGCAGATTAGGTTTAGTTTAGGTATAGTTTTAGGTTAGGTAGGATAGTTTAGGCGTAGATTAGGTTAGTTAGCTTAGCTCCGCGAGCTCCCTTCCGGTCTCTTTTGGTGGTAAAGGCATAGACCTTGAACACCTTTCTTTTCCTCTTTCCTGTCTCTTCTTTCTCTTCACTTTCCTATCTTTTAGTTGTCCGTCCGTGGTCTGTTAGGGTATTAGGCTTTCATCTCTTCCTATCTTTTCTCCTCTTTCTATCTTCTCTTAGCTAGCTACAGGCACGATATTTTTTGTTTGCAACTGGTGGTGTACGAGTGGGAGGACAAGAACCGCCCCGTCCGACGAGCTAAGCCGTGCAACCGCAAGCGTGCCGCCGTCCTACTCACCGTCACCGTGGCCCAGCCAACCTAGCTTGCAACAATTGCTGAATTAGTGCATGGAATATACTCCAGAGTTTCAGTTTTAGTTTCAGCATAATCATCTCACGAGATCGTGCGATTCGATCCCGTTAAACTTTTTCTCGTGGGGTTTTCCGAAGTCGCAGGTCCATGAGAATAAACCATAAACCACATCGACCCTCAAAGCCAACATACAGTGCCTCACAAAAGTATACGGAATTTTGTTTTTTCCTGGATCCTAGTTTGTTGCATTTTTTTGTTGTTGCAGACAGAACATTTTTTCTGATTTTTTTTAACAGAGAATAAATGTTAAATTGCAACTGTTTTTTTCATTATAATTATAATAATTATTTGTTGATTAACAGTGCTAAAATCCAGGAAGAAAACATAATTCCTAAAACTTTTGTGAGGCACTGTAAGCCATGCCGGTCAAATTCAGCCTGATATATGCGCAAGAGGACATGGACAATTTGGCATTTTGGATACGCGCAACCCAGAAAAGCCGCTGCTGACATTTGAACGATGTTATATTCCATACATAATGACCTTTGGCCTTTAGAACGAATAAGAAAAGTACACACACTTTGTTTTATTTAAATTTAAAAACAGGAAGCGCTTAACCTTCCCATGAACAGCAATTTTAATTAACTTACACGAACAGTATCTACCGGGGTAGATAAAAAATAATGTCATATATTTTGTATGAGTTGCATCTTAGGATACGGGTTGCTTTTTAAGGTTCCGTCTACAAAAACGGAACCTTCATAATTTCGGTGTGTCCGTCCGTCCGTCCGTCCGTCCGTCCGTCTGTCGTGTCTGTCACACTTTTTTATCTCCGAAGTTTATGAAGATATCGGCATGAAATTTTGGAATTAGGTACTTCAGACCTAGATGTCATTTCCTATGCAGCGATTTTAAAGAGTGGGGCCATTTGGGGGTGGCTCCAGTACAGGTGAAGTTGACATTAATTTTGAAAAATTGTCGCACCCCATCGATATGTATATCAATCGACAGATCTTTCGAAATGAGGTGAAGGTTTCTTTCAACACTTTTTTATCAAAAATACCGTTTGGAAAATATGGAGCTCCAAAGATTTCCCCCCCTGCCATTTCTAAACCAAAGTCTTTAAAAATCTAAAAAAATCACAAAAACTTGGCTTCATTGAGTACTTTCATTTAAAACCATTGCGAGCATTCTGGCCCTAATGGTTTTGGAGATATTGGCCAAAAACGGTAAATCATCGAAATGCGAATTTTGAAGATCTGAAAACGCAGTTTTGAAGACATCAATGTAAGCATTAAGAAATGATACATTTCAAAATATCGATTCATGTTGAAATTTTGAAATATCTAAGATTTAAAACAAGAAAAAAGTTTCATTTTCACACATAATTTCATGCTGTGTTCGGCCACTCTATTCGTTGATGAGCGTTATCTTTTCGATCTCACCCCTAAATGCCCAACAGAAATGAACACACACACACCGCAGGCATGAGCAGTGATTGGGTATGTGTATGATGGAAGGGATTTTCTGTGTTGGATAAACTTCGATAGAGGTATAGGTATATGTATGGATAAATATTTGTTCGGATGTATAAATGTATGAATGAATAGTTGATTTAGGTTGAAGTTAGAAGAAAATTCAGCTGAAATAGTTTTGAAACGTCGTTTGATATTCAGAAATCATCCATCAATATTATGCGACGGAACCTTCCCCGTGCAACTCGCACTTGCCCAGTTTATTTCCTTTTCTTTTTAATATTCTTCGTTTTCATTTAAAGCTTGCAAATTCGTTTACTTTGAGGTGTTGAGTGCATTTGAAAAGAAAAATACACGAAAACCATAACAGTAACTCATGGCACTCCATAGTTATCCACCGAAAAAATACGGTATTTCGCTCAAAGCGAAGTCGTGCAAAATGGTTTCTGAGTATTTGAAATTCTCGCAAAGTTGAAACCGCACAATGTTGAAAAAAGAAGATGCTAGTGAAGTTTCAGGTAATTTCTGGGTTGGGAAGGATGCAACCAAGTGGTAGAAGACTCTACCAAATCTTCATCGTGAAGCGGCACATAACATTTTTCGAGACAGTTTACCAGATCCAGCTACCAAAAACCGTAGATGTAGATAAAAACAGATGTAGATACTTTTTTTTGTATCACGAGTAATGTAATTCAAGACATCATTTGCAGGCACATGAACAGAAAAGCTAAAAGCGAATATAGTCAGTGGAATGCTCAAAATCCCGAAAAAAAACCCCACTGAAATGGGAACTACTAATTCAGAAAGAATTTGCGGGTTATTTAAGTATTTTGTTAGTCATGGGCTGCAATAGATCCAATTATGAAACAGTGATTGAGCTGTGGAAAAAGAACACTTTTCCGCTTTATAAAGCAACAATGTTGGTTACGCCCTTCGAAGCCATTTCGAGGTTCTTTCGGTTTGATTCGGATGTTACAAGAGCCACTGACAAAGGGGCTTCTATTGCGGATATCTTTGACTTGATCAATGCTAACTTAAAACACAATTTCAGGCTCCTGTGCCTCCAACTCCTGTGCCTAGCAGAATACGTAAATCGTTGTTCGAAAAATGTCGAACAAGGTCAACTTGTTGTATGCCTCTTCGTTCTTCTGACTGAATTTTGAAAACTAAACTTTATCTTAGAGAGGCGTTGCTGAGAAATATGGCGAACCAAGGACCACCGGACAATGCACCTACTCAGTAGTCCACGGCGACCCCTTATTTGTAATTTTTAACAGCGCCATTGATTCAAAGATAGACTTGACATTGTGTGCGTGCACCTAGCCAAACACCCCTCCTTTTAAGGGCTCTTGAAACAGTTCCTGAGGAGTAATGACCTCAAATCGGTAAATCAACTGGAGGTTACAGTTTAAATTAAGAAGAGAATTTAAGGTTGACTGCACACTCAAATCGTACTCCGCATTTGACTCTGTAAATGTCCACCCTCGATGAAGAATTTCATTTCTTTTGAAGGCTAATAAAAAAAAACGCATTAAATCTCCCTGCCGAGGCTTAAATTCCTTCGGGTGCCACTTATGAATACAGAAATTGTTCGTACCGTCTTTCCACGTGTCAAACGAATTAAACCACGATTTTGGTGGAGTCGTTAAAATTTTAATTTTTTGAGTGCAACCAGACATTGTCTGGTACTTGACGCTGTGCGGCACATAATCAGACAACGGCATCAATTAAGTGTTACATTATTTAAGTACACGGTTTGGTTAAATGTTCATCTTAAGCATCGAGTTTTACAGAGTCTCAAATCGGATTCAATTGGAGTCTTTCCTTCCGTTTCGGTAGCACTGCTCGTGACGAAGTTGTTTGAATGATGGCAAATGAGTTGGCTTCTTCTTCTTCTTCTTCTTCTTTTTAGGGCGCTACAGTCTGAGTTGGACCTGGGCCCCACTCAACAGCTCTTGGAAGCTATAAAATTGATCAGGAGTTCGAAAGTCGAAAGTCGAAAGTCAAAAATTCGACGAATTGTCATTGCACCCTCGGACTTCATTGTTCCTAAAGTTGTCTTCGTCAAAATATTCTCTAAAGGAAAGTCCCATTCGTCTGTAGAACTACACGGCTTACTCCTCGCAATCGGACGTTGGCCTAAAGCAGACACACCTCTTGGAAAGCCGCTAGTCCCAAGCCTACCTCACAGTATTCCGAAAGTCTTTAAAGTCTGTTCAGGCCCGTTTCTCTTCCAATTAAAAAATGTAATGGTCCATATGTGACCACAGCGCATTGCCATCCCGTCCAAAAAAAGCACGTATTTTGTGCCAGAAAAAAGTCCGCCAATTAAGAAGAAAAATTGGCTTTAAAAATAATTACTCTCGCAGCCGCAAACGATGTCACGGACATCGCAGAGAGCCTGAGGCTGGCATAATTAAGTAAACGATTCAAAGGCCATGAAACCCCAATGAACCGCTGCGCTGTGTGCCAGAACTCAATTAAACCGATCCTGCGACTCAAAATAATGCACTCAGCCGCAGCTCAAAGGACTCCCTCTGCGATGAATCCTCGCTTCCATCAATCCGCAGCCGACCGTCCGAAGGGCGACTAGCATTGCTGGAGACAAAACCGTACTCCCACTCAGACGTGCCCCATCCCTCGCTCCCCACTCGCATGCGGAGTCCTTTGGAGAGGCAGATATCATGGCAACCAGCCGGCACATACGGCAGTGCATCCCCGCCGAGAGGTGGATTTAATTAATCGGATTTTGACTCTTTTGAGAGCGCCATTGAAGGAGTGAGTCGGTGCGGAGGATGTTCGGCTCTAGTTGACGAGGATAAAGGTGTCATGCACCACGTACCAGGGAGCGTGAGTGTGCCGCATCATTTCATTATCAGTGCCACTCACCGCGGCCCCCAGTGTCTGCTTGGCTTTAATCAAATGTATTTCGGTTCTCCTCGTCTCGACTAAATAAATATTCCTTGACTCACCCATGCGGGGATGCTTCGCGTTTGGCTTGGTTGCACTTGAGATCGCTCTCGTTGATTTCAAAGCGGGCGGAGTGGGTTGTGTTGGTGTGGGATGAGGAACCAGTTGCCCCACCGCAACACTTTCATAGTTCGTTGGGTTTTGGGTTGACTGCACCCCCGTTCGAGATTCGGGGACTTGACATCATTACACAGGCGGAGCAACGTTGCGGTCGAGTTTGATGAGTCGAATGAGTACGAGTGCCGCGTGGGGGAGGAGGAGATTGAAGTGCAGGAGGAGATTGAAGTGCAGGAGGAGATTGCAAAGTTCAGAGATTTCACTTTAAAATTGAATTTGACAACTCATAAGGAAGTTCCGCGGATTAGAGGAATGCTGAAGACCCGGAAGGGGTGTGAGAAGTTTTGCAACTTAAATTACTTGCGGGGGATTGGGGGGTGTTGGGATTTGAATGACGAGCGATTTTAATGTGACAATGAAATGAGAAAAGTTTTGAAGACGTAAACTTCATTTGAAGTGCAAGGAAATGAGCCGTTTTTTTGCAGGGTGGCTTAAATTCTTTATTCAGCTGCTTTCTGCGACCGCGCAGGATAACACTCAATCAACATTGTCTCATTGTCTATTAAGTGTCGGACAGGATACACAACGTTAAGAATTGTATCGTCGGGTCCTACTCAAACATTTATGCTTTGGTGTCTGGTCCAAAGTATTGGTGACCAGCTAGAATGCAAGCAAGGGCAGAACTGATCTTTAGAACTATTCCGGAATGCATTTTAAGAAATTCTCGGTTCATTCTTCAGTCAGACAGGATTTCGATGGAAGTCAAACGAAGAGGGAGATATTTTGAGTCTCCAGGATTCTGTCCTATTTTATTAACAATTGTTATTCGCGAACTATAGTGGCCCTGTTAAACGCCGCTACATATGCAATGCAAATAAAAAATAGAAAGGGTCCCAGTATAGAACCCTGAGGGACACCATTTTTCTTTCAGTAAAGACACATTTTCCATTTACTCTTCGAACTCTATCTTTAAGGTACGTTTTGAAACAACCAAACCAACCGTTGTGCTTTATTCAGATTATAATAATAATAATAATGGCAGCGCTACCGTCCGAGGTGGACCTGGGCCTAGCTTCTCAGCAACCACTCGTGTTGTGCGTTCTATTGTTCTCTCACGAATGGAGGGGACCTACAGTTTAATGCCGACTCCGAACGGCGAGATTGAGAAGCTTTTTCTAGACAGACTCTTTGAGACTCTTTGAGCATTGTCAGTGACTCGAAAGAGGTGGAGCCGCGAAAAAATGTTTGATGTTTTTTTTTTCGAGATTCGAAACGACGACCTCGAGCGTAGGAGTCGACACACCTACCCACTACGCCACGGCGCCCACAGATTATCTAGTAATAGTTTATTGTTCATCGACTTTGCTGCAGGGCGAAATGTTGTAGTAGCCAGTACACGGTTCCCACATCTCAATATTCACAAAGGAACATGGAGATCTCCTGATCAATTAACCGTCACATAGCGATCGACGCGAGGCACTCCACCAGTATTATGGATGTACGAACGTTTCGATGTGCCAACATCGACTCGGACCACTACCTTGTTGTAGCCAAGGTGAGGTTGCGGATATCCCGAACACCGCCAAGACAAGAAAATACTGTGAGGAAGTTCGACGTCGGACGGCTACAATCGCAAGAGATCGCCAAATCCTTTTCCAAACGAGTCTCCTTTAATCTCAGAAGAAGTCCTTTGCCGCCAACACCAAGTATTGAAGACCAGTGGCAACATTGCCAAAAATCTATCAGAGATGTCGCCTTGATGTGCTGGGTCTTACTCGGACACCACAACGAAACCCCTGGTTTGACGACGAGTGTCGGCAGGCGAATGCAGCTAAGCAAGAGGCCTACAAAGCGGCATTGCAAAGAAGGACAAGAGCTGCTCGCGAGCTCTACGAGCAGAAAAGGAGAGACGAACACCGGCTTCTCAGGAGGAAAAAGAAGGAGCATGAGAAGCGCGCCATCAGGATGCAGGAATGAGGCAAGGAAGTTTTACCAAAGGGTAAAGTTAACCAGCCAGGGTTATAAAGCCCGAACCGAACCCTGCAAGGACGATCAAGGGAACATCGTAGTAGAATCACATTCGATGCTGAGGATATGGAGGAACCACTTCTACAGACTGTATAACAGCGATGAAGAACCGAATTCCGCTGTTAAACAGATTGAACCATTCAACTCGAATGAAAGGGACGATGTAGATCAACAACTCCGTCCTCTCGACCTGGATGAAGTGAAGATAGCTATATCTAAACTAAACTCCAACAAAGCTGCTGGAGCTGACGGCCTAGCGGCTGAGCTTTTCAAAGCAGCAGGCGATGACTTGGTAAGGAGCATGCACCAACTCATCTGTAAAATATGGTCGGAAGAAAGCATGCCCGATGAATGGAACCCCAGCATTGTTTGCCCGATCCTCAAAAAGGGAGACCCTCTGAAATGCACCGACTATACAGGCATCAGTCTTCTGAACATTGCCTAAAGGTCCTATCTATCTGTCCCATAGCCATTTGTCAACAACCTGATCGGTCCAGACCAGGAAAATCCACCATCGACCGAATATTCACACTGCGTCAGATCTTGGAAAAAAACCCAGCAACAACAAATCGATACCCACCAACTTTTCATCGATTTTAAGTTCGCATATGTAGAGACGAGCTATACAACGAGCAATGTCTAGATTTGGCATCCCTACCAAACTCGTCCGTTTGTGTAGGATGACGATGGAGAATGCACGCTGCTCCATCAAGGTCGGTAAAGGCCCAACCGAGACCTTTGATGTCAAAAAAGGATACAGCTAAGGCGACGCGCTGTCATGTGACTTCTCCGACATCATTCTTGAAAGAATTGTGCAAAACTCGCACGCCAACACCAGACGCCGTCCAACTACTTGCATACGCCGACGATATTGACATAATTGGAAGAACACAGCTCCGGCCCGAAGAGTCTTCGACTCTGAGCCTGTGGGACTACGCAACAGAGGACGTCCACGTAGAAGGTGGCGCACACAAGTTGAGGGGGACCTCGGCCGGCTTGGTGTGCCAAACTGGAGACAGCTGGCGAGAGATAATGCTGGCTGGAGAGGCATGTTGGGTGAGGCCCATGTCCACCTCGGACTGTAGCGCCCTAAGAAGAAGAAGGAAGAACACAGCGTGATGTCAATGGCACTTTTGTGAGTATTGCGACGGAGGCCGCGAAGATAGGTTTAACGGTAAATGAGAGCAAGACCAAGTATATGCTATCAACCAGAAAGGACACCCAACACCGACGTCTCGGACAGAACATCACAGCAGATATCTGTCTGCTTTGAGGTAGTCAAAGGCTTTGCCTGCCTAGGAACCGCTATTAACCCAGACAATGACACCAGCGCTGAAATCAAACGAAGAATAACTCTTGCTAACCGCTACTTCTTTGGGCTAAGAAAGCAATTGATAAACAAAGCCCTCTCTCGAGCAATCAAGAGGTCTTAAGGTCTGTAAGAGGCCTTAATCATCCCAGTCCTGCTTTATGGCGCAGAAGCATGGACTTTGTCAAAAGAGGATAGGGTTTCTTTTGGCTGCTTTCAGAGGAAAATTTTTCGGGTGATTTTCGGTCCCGTCTGCCTAGAGGGTGAGTGGGGGAGAAGATATAACAACGAACTGTACGAGCTGTTCAGCGACATCGACTTAGCCAGAAGGATGGAGATCCAACGGTTGAGATGGCTAGGTCATGTAGAGCGAATGAAAACCAATGCTCCGGACCGGAAAGTCTTCGATGCCACCCCCGAGGGAAAGCGCAGTAGAGGAAGACCGTGACTCATGTGGCGCACCCAAGTGGAAAGGGACCTCAACCAAATGTGCGTGCGAAACTGGAGGCAGCTATCTAAAGATCAAGCTGGCTGGAGACGCTTGTTGGTTGAGGGCCAGGTCCACCGCGGACTGTAGAACCACCTTAAGTAAGTAAGAGTAAACCAACGACCGTACCCCTTTTGCGATACAAAGTTGACTGCCACGAAGCCTCTCTAATAACCCGATCGTTGGCAACTCTCTCTTCCACTCAAGAGGGTAGCTTCTGTTGCCGTTTGAGCCGATTGAGGAACGGGATCATTTTTCATCCTCGTTTGACATTTTAGTCGGTGCTTGACTGACTTGACTGACCGTCAAACATAGGCTTTGTTGATCAAATTGAGAGGAGTATAGGATTCAATTTGAAACCCCCATTGAATCACTCTTCAGCTTGCAATATCCTCCTACTCACCCATCAGAACTTGATCTGAGACGATGCTCCGAGATGTGTAGCAAACACCTGTCAACAGACTTATGTCCTCACCCAGCGGCGAAGTTAAGTTGCCTCTGCCTTGAAACACCCTGAATTTGTTGAATTTGTTATTTACAGAGGTAAGCGCTCAGATTCCTAACCCTTTCTGGTTCAAAAAGTCAATCAAGACACCAGCATCCAATGAAACGAATAAAACTGTCGCTGTCAGAGGAAAGAACATTTTTCATTGACACCACTCGACGCGACCTCCTATCGCTTGCATGTGCCCTCTTCTCATCTCTCATTCATGCGTCCTAAGCCAACGACACGCGTCTCCTTGTCCCCACCTTCCCCGCACGTGCTCAATCACTTTTCGCCGGATATCCCGCACGAGTGTTAAGCATTCCGAGCAATTTGAATAAATCCTGCGCCATCACGAGACCCATCCTCGCCGACAAGTTGACATCCGAAGCCGATTGAATTCGCGAGCGACATCGCATCTTCGCCGACGAAATTTATGCAAATTGCCAATAAACTAGAAGACACCCACCCCCGGTCGGTCTATTTTCACACCATTCGCGGCGCTCCGCACACCTCCGCCACGACGCCGCCGCCGCCGCCACTGCCGCGGAGATTACGGCGAAGAAAAACGAAAATCGATATTCAAAGAGCCACAAATAATTTTCATCTTCCCCCCGGTTCTTGTGTTCTCGGAAAAGTTACGTACACGCACAGCGCTGTCCTTGCGGTCGTTATCACACCTGCGATTGTGAGCGGTGCGGGGAGAGAGGCCGGGTTATAAAATAGAACACGGCCGACGGCAGTTTATTGTGCGGTGAGACCTACCTTTGTGTCTCCATCTCCTCGGCGGTGTATTTGGGGCCGTTAGTGTGGTTTTACGAGCGTTCGGGGCGATCGCCTTCAGAAGGGACGGCCAAATTGACTTGTAACAGTTGCCGGGGTGTAGTCTAGCGGAAGTATTCATCCCTGGAGATGATATCGGATGGCATTCACTTAGACAAACGATTGAAACGGACTCGTCTGTCCGCAGATAGTGGCAATCGGTGCCATTATGTTCGGACGCCGTTTGGGGCTTCAATGGAAGTTCATGGGGCACGCAATTGGGCGTGTGATATCCTTTCGATGAAATGAATTGCAGCTAATGGTTTGAAAATGGGGTAGAGTTGAGTTTAACACTTGAAATGATTTGCTTGATGTTTCCAATCATGCGAAGATTCGAAGAGATTCAGCGCATGTCATGCGTGACTACGGATGAACTGAGCCTCATTTTTTTTCGGAGGTTTTCTGAAACTACACTGGAGCACTCAGACTCAAAACTGGTCCATTGTACTGGCAGGTAGCAACCTACTCCAGTGCCGTTAATTTGATCCCCATGGCAAATGGTGACTGGACCAGATTCGATTTCACTGGGATTCGAACCTGGGATCCCTCTAACTTGGGCAGGCACTTAATCAACTGCGCCATCCAGCCATCTTTGAAGCTTATTTATTAGCCATGCTTGCATATTTCAGTTGCCACGTAGAGGGTAAGTGCTGTGTTACGCAGAAGGCATGCTGGCTGAAGGCCGTCCCAACACGGCTGCCTTCCATGCCCACGCTGCTTCCAATTATCCAAACCAAGCGCTGTGGCATCCGCGATAGCTTGGTCCTTAAAACGGCTCGTGTGTATGACATCAGCATACGGTACACGTTCATAGGCGCCTACGTATTTGTTTTTCTTTATTTTAAGGAAAAAATCAGATGTTGACATAAAAAGTCATAACTCACGTACGCGTCAACCAATTTCGTGCAAACTTTAGATAAACCATCCACACGACCATACGGGATAAACCCTAACATTTTTATCGAATTCGGTTTGACCGTTCGTGAGTTATAAAGTCACAACGCGCTTTAGAATAACGGTGAACTGTCAATAATTCGACACCTTCATTTCACCGGAAACACTTTCCCCTCAGAACTTGTACTTTGCAAAAAGAATTGAGACGAGTTACACTTCGTAGAACTTTGCCAATCATTTAACCACCATCAGTCAATAACATTCTTGGAAGCACCCGCACTTGTTCCCATTTCTGAGAATTTCTAGGTGATTTCCAATAAATGACACCCTGGCAAGAAAAAATATTTGCGAAAATCCGTAGAAAGACAACAATCGTAACTCGTCTTGGATCAGGAGCGCTTCGCATCTGCCCTCTACCATCATCATTCGTAAAGATTGTGCACCTCCTAAAGGGATTATTCAAGAATTTCAGAAAGCATCTGATAATCTTGCGTCTGGCTGCTGATTAGCAATTTTTTTTAAAAATCAATCAGTGCTAGCAATAAAACGATCGATCTGATTGGGACTTCACTTTATCGGGGAAATGATGGAGCACAACACGAGTAAAAAAGGTGAGGGAATGTTTCTTCGTCATATATCATCTTATCTCTACTAGCTAGCTTGGACAGAAGTTGTTTGTAGGAAGACTTGATTAGTTGGCGTGACTTCTAATGATACAGATACAGTGGTGATGGCCCGAGTAATAATAATAATAATAATGGCGGCGCTACAGTCCGAGGTGGACCTGGGCCTAGCTTCTCAGCAACCACTTGTGTTGTGCGTGCTATTGTTCTCTCACGAGTGGAGGGGACCTACAGTTTAATGCCGACTCCGAACGGCGAGATTGAGAAGCTTTTTCTAGACAGACTCTTTGAGACTCTTTGAGCATTGTCAGTGACTCGAAAGAGGTGGAGCCGCGAAAAAATGTTTGATGTTTTTTCTTCGAGATTCGAACCGACGACCTCGAGCGTAGGAGTCGACGCACTTACCCACTACGCCACGCCGCCATGGCCCGAGTCAGGACCCCTTAATTGCTCGTTCTACTTCTTTTTCTGACAATAGTACACAACTGTCGGACGGATTTAAATAGGAAATTAGTAAGAAAGTGCTGCTGTTTTATGGCGGACTCTTAATGCAAGGATGTACAAAATTCTCGTAGTCACTAAAGGCAGTCTAAGGATGGAATCTTGTGGAATGTCATCAGTTATAGTTAAGTAGTCGAATTTCACTGAATCGGTCTTGTGAAGTTAAATGTGTGGAACAGCCGTCAATTTGACAAAGAAATCAACCCAAAGGGCTGATGTTGAAGTGAGGATGGATATGTGCCCTTTTCTCGTACTAAATTTCTCAGTCGAACTCTAAAATGTCGTCGAAAGTAGAAAGAATCGTGCCTGCAATGAAGTTTCATCAATGGAAGTCGAAAGATGAACGGAGAAACGAAAATGTACAGGCCCTCATCTTTGAATGGAGCAGGTTTCTTTTAAGCCAAATTTTTGATCTAAAAAGTTAAAGTTTTTGGTGTTCTTAGTGGCCAAAGATTCGGATGAACCGTATAGATGATGGTGGACGGAAATATGCTGATGGAAGACTCCGTAATGACAATACTACCTCAAAAATATTGAGTTGAAAAATGTACATTGACGGATGAGAGGATGCTCTGAGAATTGTATAAATTTGTGAAATAAGATTTTTGAACACAAGATTTATGAACCTAAAAGTTTCCAACATCTTGATGCAGCCTTAAATAGAGAGGAAAACATAGCTCAAAGAATTTGCTCAAAGAGTGTTATTAATCAATAAAACCTTGGAGCAGTTGGACAACTCAACAGAGGACATCCGCGTCTAAGGTGGTGCACCCAAGTGGAGAAGGACTTCAACCAACGTCGCGTGCGTAATTGGAGGCAGCTATCCAAATATCATGCTAGGTTTTAAGCCCCAGGTCCATCGAGGAATGTACCGCCGCAAGAAGAAAAAGAAGAAGAAGAAGACGATGAAGAAGAAAAAGAAGAAGAACAACAAGAAGAAAATGCCCTGTTTCGACGTTGGTATAGACAGAATTCACAACGACCATAAAGTTCGCTTTTCCAAATGAGGGTCACGTTGAAAGGTGCGTATGAAGGCCCTCTAAGCGATTCGATTCACCGCCAATGACTCATCATTCATCACAACCGATGCCCATGTTAGTCCTGGAAAGTAGTCGAGTAAACACGTTTTTAGAAAGCGTAATGGATGCAAGGCAAAATCTCCAAAGAATCTCCCTTTTCGTTAAAAGAAGCAGCTGCTCCACGTTGAGCTCCTTCTTTTTTGTGTACATATATGTAGGATGTAAACTGACCACAGGACAATACGAACGCACCCTTGCCATTAAGCATAGACGAACGAACGAACAAAAAGGACGAAAGATTAAAGAATGACGAGTATAGCAAAGTTTAGAGAGTAGTTACGCAGTCGCAATCAAGCTACTGAGTGGAGGAGACGCAACCAAGCTGTCGAGTAGTAAAGTAATGGAGTTTATCGTTTTTTCCTTGTGTTAAATGTTTATTATGAAGTATATTTTAATTTTTCATCAATATTAAATAATAAAATTGAATTCATTAAAATTCGCGATTTGATCTTTTTAATAATAAAACAAATTACTACATATATAAAAAATTGTTTCAAGTGCTTTGTGACTTTATAACTCCCGAACGGTCAAACTGAATTCGATAACATTTTTAGGGTTTGCTCATATGGTCGCGCTGATGGTTTGTCTAAAGTTTTCAAGAAATTGGTTGACGCGTTCCTGAGTTGATGACTTGGCTTTTTATGTCAATATCTGATTTTGTCCATATAAAAAAAAAAAAAAAACAACAAATACGTAGGCCCCCATGAGCGTGTGCTGATATCATACACACGGCAAATGCACGTTGTAGCGCATACACGCATACACATTGACAGCTGTCAGTGAGTGATTATGTTAAGGTTCTTTTTCATCGAACTCGCATTGTGAACGGATGCAATCGGTAAGAGTCGCATTTTATTTTTTTTTTATTTTTATTGAACAAAAAGAGTTTTGCCGCGTAAATCTGTTTTTTTTTTTTTAAACTTGCAGCTAAACATCGTCAAACAATTAGTTTAATTTTTGTTCGTTTCAACACAAACGCACATGTGCACATTTTATTCGCGCTTGCCGATAAGTGTTGTTGTTTTGATCTTTAAATGATTGAGGCAATAATGTTTAATATAGTGTGTATGCAAATCTATGTTATTACAACGATTGCATGTAGTGTCTGTCTGTTCGATTGTTTGGGGTAATCTCCGAAACGGCTGGACCGATTTCAAGGAAACTTTGCAGGTATGAAGAGGAGGTCATCAAGAGTGACTTGGGCTCATTTCTGTGTTTTTGGTCTATAAGAATTCGAGCTATGCAACCTATGACATTATACAAAGTTTCAAACTCATCATCATGCCTAAGCGCAAGTAGATGAGGTCACCTGAAGTCACGAATGTCCAAGTTCTAAGAGACGACGTGTGCCAACCTCATTTTTTAATTATTATTTTTAATTTTTGTGCGAGTATCTATGTATAAACATTGAAGGTTCGTTTTCATATAATAATAATGGCGGCGCTACAGTCCGAGGTGGACCTGGGCCTAGCTTCTCAGCAACCACTCGTGTTGTGCGTGCTATTGTTCTCTCACGAGTGGAGGAGACCTACAATTTAATGCCGAATCCGAACGGCGAGATTGAGAAGCTTTTTCTACACAGTTTGTATGGGCCGAAGCACAAACCCACACGGCCACGGCGCCCACGGTTTGTTGGCATGTATGGTATAAATTTCTAAGCAATTGTACCGATTCTTATGCAATTTTTGGCACTATTAGAACCGATCGATTAGGAACCGGTCATAGGCTATAGGAAAAACAGAAATTCGCACCTCTCATTAAACATTCGACGGAGAATTATGAATTTTTACACACATGTAAAGAACACCGAGAAAAAGTAGATCCTCTGCAAAGAAGAGGACACGTCCACCAGAGAGAGCATAGCGGAGCACGCTGGGTACTTTAGGTCGACATAAATCTGGACGAATAAAGGATACGTCTCAACATGATAGCTCCAGATTATCTTGGGCAAAGAAAAACAATAGCAAAACGACATCAACTCCAACTGTAGCAAAATTAATCTCAAACCTCCATTTCAATCTTCACATCGCCCCGCCGAGTGCTGCCAGACCCTTTTAAAGCTTTATTTGCGAAAATCGGTAGAGGGACAATAAACTTAAGTCGCGTTGAAACACCGACTTCCTGCAGAAGCGTAATAGTTTTCCTCCCCCTCTTCACGCGCCCATCCTTCGTCATCTATCATACAAACGTATCGACGTATCTCAACAAAAAATCTTGTTTGCTCTTCGACCCAAATATTTAACAAGAGATCGAGATCCTTATGACGAAGACAGAATGGTTAAACATCGAATCCCCGATACAGCCCCTTGGCGGTCGAAGGATGTCAACAATTGACGCAAACACTGCCAGACAATGAAAGCGATTCAAGTCGATTTTGCCAGCACACTAAACGAACTGTTGCCGGGAAAGGAGAACACGAGATAGCCTCCAGCAGCCTGAAGCACTTTGTCACATGTGAGAGGGTGCTCCCACGGAGTAGGCAACCCTCACAAGCGACCAACGTGGAGTGATTCTATGGATGCCTGGGCACGTCATGAACATTTTCCGACTGTTACTCAACTTGGCGATGGGTCGGAGGGCGATGTTTAAAGAAGTGCCTTCAAATTAGATTTATGCTCGTCAAGGTGTAGCGGGGTGACGTGCAGACGATTTTCCATGATTTTCTCATGCGGAGGTACCACGAGTTTTAAATTAGAAACGCGTGTGGGAGACAGTGGGCGACGGGTGTGTTGAATGGGAAGAGAACGTTTTTTTGAGGAAGCATCGTTTGAATAGGAGTCAAATTATTTGCGATCAAATGTGGGGTTTTATTCGGGGAATGTTTAGGAATCCCCTGCCAATCGATGTGCTTTTTATGGGGTAAAGGATATACTCGTTGGTGGTGATTGTGAAGGGGCTGCTCTATTAGGGAGAAATTCATTTCAATTTGTAGACCTCTTTTGACACTTTCGGCGTTCGATTTACGGCTTTTCTGATTATGCGCATAGTTTAGTGATTTCTTGGGATCGAACAGGTAGAAATTGAACCTTTACTTAGAGGTGTGCTTAAGAAGCAAAATCTCCCTCTAAGGGCAGCCTTTTTCTTCTTCTTCTTAGGTCGCTACAGTCCGAGGTGGGTCTCACCTAACATACCTCTCCAGCCAGCACGATCTCTAGCCTTCTGTCTCCAGTTTCGCACACCAAGTCAACCGAGGTTCCACTCGACTTGTGTGCACCACTTTGTACGTGGACGTTTTCCGTTTGTCCCACAGGCTCAGAGTCGAAGACTTGAAGAGGGCATTCACAATTCCAAATTTCACATTCTTTAAAGAAGACCCGCGGCTCTGTGAACGCCAAACAAACGTTGGGGCTGAAGACGAATGGTTAATGGGTGCCAAGGTTTCAAAAGAAATTGAGTGCCTCTGTCATGATGATGAAGGCTATACAAATTAACCTAAATCACTGAGCGGCCGCACAAGACGTTTTGGCACAAATGTCTAAAGAGAAGAAAGCGGATGTTACCCTCCTCAGCGAGCCGTACAAATCTCTAGATGGTAGCAACTGGACAGAGGACACAACGAAGAAAGCAGCAATAAGGACCTGAGGAAACCACGCCTTCCAAAACATCAACAGCGTAACGAACTTTGTTACGTCTGCCCGGATAAATGGTATCCACTTTTGTAGCTGCTATGCGCCCCATAGTCTATCATACAGGGACTATTTGAAGATTTTAGACGATATAAAAGCTGACGAACGAGGAAAGCACCTGGTCATCATTGTCGGCGACTTCAATACGTGAGTCACGGAATGGGGCAGCAGATTCACCGATGCAAGAGAGGTTTTATATTATTTATTTATTTAAATATAATAAATTATGAAAATTATTTTAGTATAGTTTTTTTAACATTTAGAGTATGTGAAGGAGATTGGCCTATTAAATAACGGTTCAGCACAAACTTTTCGCAAAGCAGGTAGGAGCTCGATAGTAGATATAACGTTTGCAAGCAACTCGCTGCTGTACAAGACAAAATGACGTGTCAGCGAGGAATACATGCACAGCGACCACCAAGCGATTATACTCAACATTGTCGGTTATAAACCCAGGCAGCGACCCAAACGAACAGAGCCTAAGTGGAAGGACACCGCATTCGACAAAAATATGTTTGAGTTTAGCTCTGACTTCCCAGCCAACACCACATCAGTGGAAAACATGGCGAGTAAACTGATCCAAGCAATATCAACAGCTTGCGATGCAGCGATGCCCAAAAGGTCTATTAGCGGAAGGGGGAACCCTGCTACTGGTGGAACGACAAGATCAAGGATCTCAGAAAAGTTCGCCTTAAACCACGTCGTAGATCCCACCGTTCCAGAGGTAGAACAGAGTTCCAGTTTTCTACTGGCCATCTTGAGGCTGACAAGGCGCGACCTGGAAAAGGCAATTAAAAAGAGCAAAGCGAACTACTTCAAAACGCTATGCAACGAAGCTGACTTAGATCCCTGGGGAAGCTTATAAAATGCTAATGAGAAAGCTGAAAGGCAGTAGATCTCATCAATTAACCTGTCCATTGATGCTCCGAACAATAGTAGGAAAACTGTTCCCCCGTAAACCTCCTACAATGTTCGTGCTCACACAAGGAGCTGGTCCAGAACAAATCCCACTAGTCACGGTTGACGTGCTACAAAATGCGTGCAGGAAAATTGATAACAAAAAAGCCCCTGGCTCGGACGGCATTCCCAAAAAAGCCATCAAAGCGGCCGTCGAGATGAAACCAGAGCTCTTTATGGCGACGATGCAAAGGTGCCTCGAAGAGGGAAACTTTCCTGCCTGTTGGAAGCTACAACACCTGGTGCTTATACCCAAAGACAATAAGCCCCCCGAAGAACCGTCAGCGTACCGACCGATTTGCCTGGTGGACACCACGGGGAAGATCCTGGAGAGTATCATATATGGCAGGCTAATTGGCGGGGCTAAGGAGAGAGGAGCCCTGTCCGACCATCAGTACGGCTTTAGGAAATCGCGCTCTACCATCGACGCCAACAAGGAGGTGGTGGATACAGCAAGCGAAGCCATAGCGGGTTCAAGATGGAACCCAAGCGGCGCAAAAGAATACTGCGCCGTAGTTACGCTGGACATCAAAAAACTCGGCAAATTGGTCTTGCATCATGAGAGCCTTAAATAGGATGAGCACACCGCAGTACTTGAGGAGGATAACCGTCAGCTATTTCACCAATAGAAAACTCAGGTACTAGACTGACGACGGTATTAAATACAACGACGTCTCCGCAGGCGTTCCACAGGGTTCAGTTCTTGGACCCCTCCTGTGGAACCTAATGTACGACGGAGTACTGAGACTGACGCTGCCACATGGAGTCAAGATAATCGGCTTTGCCGACGACATCGCGGTCGTGACGGTGGCCAAGCACATCCACCAAGTCGAAACCTCCAGAAACAAAGTAATCGTCAGGATCAAAAATTGGCTGGAATCTTCCGACCTTGAACTAGCGGACCACAAGACAGAGGCTGTTTTAATAACCAGCCGAAAGATTGTGGAATAGGTGAACTTCCGGGTTGGTTCCCAGCTAATTAGATCCTGAAATACCTAGGAGTGATGCTTGATAACAGACTTAACTTCAAAAAGCATGTCGAATACTGCAGCAGAAAAGCGTCAAAGACGCAGACAGCACTTTCCGGTATGCCGCCGAACATCGGAGGACACGGATACCCAAGAAGGATCTTGCTTTCCAGAGTGGTAAGTTCGATTCTTCTATATGCTGCGCCAGTCTGGGCGGGTGCTCCTTCGGTAAAGGATACAGCAAAGAAGCTTTCGTCAGCATACAGGTTTTGCGCCAAACAGCGGCTTCGGAACAATTTCGGACGAAGCAGCCTGTGTGATCGCAGGTATGGTCCCCATCGACACTCTTGTCAAAGAGATGCATAGGGTCTAACTAAGGCGAACGGCAAATCAAGGGGGGACTAGCGCAAGATGCCTGAAGAAGGCAGAAAGGGCAACATCTATGGCACTGTGGCAAGCCAGATGGGACATCACAACCAAAGGCAGATGGACCCATAAATTTATCCCCGCGATAGAAGCCTGGACATCGAGAACTCACGAGAACTGCAACTACCACCTCACGCAGTTCTTATCGGGCCATAGAGGTTACCGGAAATACCTCCACAGATTTGGTCAAGACAGCTCACCGACCTGTCCAGACTGCGAAGAGGAACACACAGAGCACGCAATATTCCGTTGCAGTCGCTTTGCGCGGGGAGAACAAATTTACCAACTCCCGAACTCCTAGTTAGCCCTGTGATAGATTCAACTGACAAATGGCTGGAGACTTGGTTCTTTATAACGAGCGTCCAGAACGAGCTAAGACGGCTCGAAAGAGTAAAGAAATCCGAATTGGACAATATGGAGCACAAAGTGTGAAATGCTAACTAGCCCCGCGAAGTAATACCTAATGGCAGTTCCGCGGGGAGAGTGGTTGAAGTGTCCAGGGTGTGGGTTAGTACGTAGGCGTATTCCCGACATAGAGTACTCGGGTTTGCGAGTCGTGTATGCTGATCTTTAGAAGATTGCCACAAAGTTGGACGGAACCAAAAAAAAAAAAAAAAAAATGAGTGCCTCTGTCTAAATCTATGCAAGCCTAAATTACTTTAAATTCCATTCTGTAAATCTTCTTAAAGTGAAAATTAAATTCACAAGTTTTTTCGTTCTTTTGCGACGCTACAGTCGGAGGTGGACCAGAGCATTAACCAACAAGCTTCTTCAGCTAGTGATCTTTTGATATCTATCGTCAATTGACCACCGCAAGTTGGTTGAGATACCTCTCCACTTGGGTGCGCCACCTAAGTCCTCTGAATAAGACCAATCTTATGAAGAGAAGGAAAATAAACAAGAGGAATTAACAATAGAGGAATTCAGAAAATATTCCACATACGCCCCCGATGACAAAATAGTCCCACATGCACACAATCTTGGTTGTGCCCGGTTATTACAAGCGGATCATTAAATTTGTTTATGATTCCTTTGTTCAACAGACATAAAGTGATCTTGAAATCCAGCACGGTCTTGTGCTAGTTGCTTCCTGCTACGCAAGTTCAACTGATTGAGGTCCCTTTCTAGGTGTGTACGCCACCGGAGGCGTGGTCTTCCTTTACCTTTACCTGGAGTTGGAGATGTTTCCAGGCCAGAGTATCGGCGACTTAGCCATCGGAGACGGGAAACTCGAACTCGTTTAACCAGATCGATGCCACTGTACAGCCCATAAAGCCCCCTTCCAAATATCATCAATGTGTACGGGACCAAAGAAAATCCGAAAGACTTCTCCAAGCGAGCAAGAGTCTCCTCATCTCCGTGTCGATCCTCAAGCGCCGTACAACAGGATTGGGATTATCAAATTCGTACGACAGAAGGATTCCTGAATGACCATCTAGGACCAAAGATGTAGCTATTGACACGTGTAATCTCTCGTATTATATCCACGGTGGTGTTACGGCTTAAGTTCACTTCAGAGTCATTTGAATCACTTAGACATATTACTAAATTTTAAACTGGGTTTTTGAGATTCCGTCTACAAAAACGGAATCATTATAATTTTGGTGTGTCCGTTCATCCGTCCGTCCGTCGTATCTGTCATACTTTTTTATCTCCGAAGTTTATAAAGATATCGGCATGAAATTTTGGAATCAGGTAGTTTAGGGCTAGATGTCATTGCCTATGCACCCAAATTCTCGTCAATTAATTAATTCTCGTGATCTATCATCTGCCTTTGATATTATTCTCAAAAAATTACAGTTGCATCTTTCATGTTGTACTCGCCGTACGGATAAAAAGAGTAACAAGTTAAAACGCATTAAGCCATGGATGACTTCTTCTTTACTTTCGAAAATAAAAAGGAAAAAACTTATTTATTCACGAGTAAAAAAACATCCCAATAATACAAGGCTTAAAAGGTATTATGATAAGCTATTCAATGAATTAAAAACGGACATACCACTTTGTAGAGATTCATATTTTACAAACAGATTAACAGAGAATGTTGGTAATTTGAAAAGAGAATGGGGAGTGGTTAACGAGATTTTAAACAGATCGAACAAAAATGATGATATAATTTTAAGAATTAACGATGCTAATGTATCCGATCCTCTGCTAGTGGCCAATTTATTTAATGAGTTCTTTGCATGACTTCCCAAATGTAAGTGATTCCACTTGCCAATGTAAACATTCACTTAATTCAGAGGGTCTACAATCGCAAACGTTTTTCTTCCAAGAGTTTAACGCACTCGAGATTCATAAAATCATAGGGTCTTTAAAATCATCAAATTCTTCTTCTTTTGATTTGGTTTCCAGCTCTGTACTGAAACAAATTTCATTTCAAATCTCTGATGTCCTAAGCTTTATTTTCAATCTTAGTGTTAAAAAAGGGAGTTTTTCTGAAGCACTGAAAACAGCAATAGTTATGCCTCTCCACAAAAAAGGTGATACTCTGATAATAAGCAATTATCGCCCTATTTCTCTATCATTAGTGTTTTCAAAAATTCTCGAAAGAGGAATGAAATCGAGAATTGTTTCATTTTTAGACAGGATCAACTTTTTTAATGAATGTCAATTTGCTGTCAGAAGCGGTATGTCTACTGAAAGTGCTTTAAATAAATTGGTAGGTGAATTGTATAACAGTTTAAACTTTTACAAAACATCTGCTGCCCTATTTATTGATATAACCAAAGCTTTTGATACCGTAAACCATTCATTGTTACTAGATAAGCTTTATCATGCGGGCTTTAGAGATTTTATCTATGATTGGTTTGCCTCTTACTTATCAAATCGGAAGCAGACGGTAAAGATCAAGAATTCTATAAGCTCACAGAAATATTTAAACATGGGCGTCCCACAAGGGTCTGTGTTAGGACCAATTTTTTTCTTAATTTATGTAAATTCACTGTTTATACAACCTTTTAAGGGCAAAATTACAGCATTTGCTGACGATACTGCCATTTTATATTCAAATTTTAACATTTTTAATATTTTTTTGGATGTCAATTATGATCTTGAATTGCTGAGACTATGGTTTGAACAACATAAACTTGTAATTAGCACTAAAACTAAGTTTATGTTTTTCAACATCACGAATATAAGTTACCAAGATTTTTACTTAATGTATCATTCTCCGAGTTGTACACGTTTTTGTTCAGTTTGTTGTCCACATAATTCAGTTACATTTAATGATAATTCGAACTGTTGTGAATCTTGTTTTGTAATTGATCGTGTCGAGTATTTTAAATATTTAGGTATAATTTTGGACCATAAGCTTAGTTGGAAAGATCATACTTGCTATCTTAAACTGTATATGAATAGAGTAGTAAAACAGTTGTACCATCTTAGTCTGTACTGTAACTCAACTATTTTAAAACTAGTTTATAATGGTCTTTTAAAATCTAAGTTACAATATGGGTTGTCTTGCTGGGGCGGTTCATATTACAGTCACATCAAACCTTTAGCAATTAAGCAAAAACATGCAGTTAGAATTATTGGTAAAGTGAGTCGTAGAACTCATAGTTTTGAACTCTTTAGAAACCTTCAGCTTCTTCCGTTAAGGCACTTATACTGCTTCAAAGTTTTGAAAATATTCTTCGAGAAGTCTGGTTATTACGCAGTTAGATTACATGATAATTACAACTTGCGTGTGAACACCAGAAATTTGGTTATATTACCAACAGTCAATAAAACGCACTTTTCAAGGTCCTATTTGGTCACTGCACCCCGAATCCTTAACATGTTACCTGAGTACATTAGATGCGAAAGAGTGAAAACACTTTTCTTGAATAATATTAAAAAGTAGCTCTTCTCATTTGATCATATGGCTATTGAACAGATTTTTGTACCTTTAGTTTAATCATCCTTATGTTTGGATTTTCTTCTTTTTAACCATCTTTCTTTCAAATAGTTTACATATGTATGTAATACTTTCCTCATTTTTTATTAATAGTTATCCCCCTCAACTTGCTTTATAGTATTATTTCTTGTTTTTAATAGTACATTTGCCTCTTGTCAATTTGACAACAAAATGTATTTAACATTGTTCCATTCTTTTTTTATGCAATATTTGTTAGATAGCCTTAAGTCAAAAGTGGAATAAAAGTTCATTATTATTATTATTAAATTTAAAAATTGGGGCCATTTGGGTATGGCTCCAGTATAGGTGAAGATTCCATTAATTTTGAAAAATTGTCGCACCCCATCGAAATATATATATCAATCGACAGATCTTTTGAAATGAGGTGGAGGTTTCTTTCAACACTTTTTGATCCAAAGTACCGTTCGGATACGGACAATTCTAAACAGATAAAAAGAAACAAAGATAGTCCAGATTTAAAAGAACTAGACAACGAAGGGAACATACATACCACAGCTTCATATTAAATAAACCGGGCAAGTGCGAGTTGTACTCGCACGGGGAAGGTTCCGTCGCATAATATTGATGGATGAATTCTGAATATCAAACGACGTTTCAAAACTATTTCAGCTGAATTTTCTTCTAACTTCAACCTAAATCAACTATTCATTCATACATTTATACATCCGAACAAATATTTATCCATACATATACCTATACCTCTATCGAAGTTTATCCAACACAGAAAATCCCTTCCATCATACACATACCCAATCACTGCTCATGCCTGCGGTGTGTGTGTGTTCATTTCTGTTGGGCATTTAGGGGTGAGATCGAAAAGATAACACTCATCAACGAACAGAGTGGCCGAACACAGCATGAAATTATGTGTGAAAATGAAAATTGTTCTCATTTTAAATCTTAGATATCTCAAAATTTCAACATGAATCGATATTTATCATTTCTTAATGCTTACATTGATGTCTTTAAAACTGCGTTTTCAGATCTTCAAAATTAGCATGTCGATGATTGACCGTTTTTGGCCAATATCTCCAAAACCATTAGGGCCAGAATGCTCGCAATGGTTTTAAATGAAAGTACTCAATGAAGCCAAGTTTTTGTGATTTTTTTTAGATTTTTAAACACTTTGGTTTAGAAATGGCAGGGGGGGGAAATCTTTGGAGCTCCATATTTTCCAAACGGTACTTTTGATAAAAAAGTGTTGAAAGAAACCTCCACCTCATTTCGAAAGATCTGTCGATTGATATATATATCGATGGGGTGCGACAATTTTTCAAAATTAGTGTCAACTTCACCTGTACTGGAGCCACCCCCAAATGACCCCACTTTTTAAAATCGCTGCATAGGCAATGACATCTGGCTCTGAAGTACCTAATTCCAAAATTTCATTCCGATATCTTTATAAACTTCGGAGATAAAAAAGTGTGACAGACACGACGGACGGACGGACGGACACACCGAAATTATAAAGGTTCCGTTTTTGTAGGCGGAACCTTAAAAATCAATTAATTCCCAGCCGATAGAAGCAGCAGAAGATGACTTAACCTAATGTGGTGTAGGTTCTGCCTCCTACACAATATGTTCGTAGTCTGAGTTTATCTGGTATTGTCTCATACATCTAGATGAACTAGGGACAAATAGGATGGATCCCTGGCCAGGAAGGTTTGAAAGATAAAAGAGGACAGATTGCCTTGCAAACAGTTCTCTTGTTGGAGCAGAGTTCTACTTTAACGCCTCTCTGCTACCGAGGCAGTCGAAAACAAGGAATTAGAGATTGGACTAATGCTTCCAAGTTAAGACATCATTCTTCTTCTCCTTCGGAGGGTTCCTCAGTCCGGATATTTCCTTTTCTGACAAATTAGCTGCTGTAGCATACAGACTGAGTGTAAAGAAACACACAATTAGATCGCCGAATCACAATCAGGGAAGTCACTGATGATGCAATCCTAAAAAAAATGGCCGGACTTGTGGCAAAACAGTTCATGGCTTCTGTACCACGCTAATTCACCTGCTTACTCTTCATTGCTTGTTCGTGAATTTTTGGCAAAAAAAAAATACTATGACGATGCTCCAGTCTTCATTTTAGCCCGACATGTCTCCGTGTGAGGTGGTTCGAGGGTTGAAAGAAGCGCTGGCACAAGTGCATAATATCAAATGGGGACTATTTTGAAGGTGACAACATTAATGCAGGCGAATAAATAAATATTTATTTTTTATTATATGTTTTTTATTATATTTTAAACTTTAAACTTTAAACCTTAAAAGCGCACATACTTACCGAACCATGCGGACATAAGCCTCTGCACTTAGCCATGCCATAGCTCCAGTCAGCAGGAACTACCCGATTTACAAACGTTCTTGGGCGACTTCAAAATTGTTTGGCCCAGGTCTAAAATGATTTCTCCAAAATTAGATCGGGACCCTGGAATAGAGACGGCGGCGAGGAGGAGGGTAGTTTCTACTTTAAATTAAACGAACCCAGGCGAACTAGGACGATTGACACTTTGACGAAGTTCGATGTACGTATTGTTTGGCAGCACAAGGATATCCTTGCCTGCCATTAACATCGAAGGATGCATCGACGTCGTTTTTCTTATTTTCTAATATTCTTTAGTCTCATAGATTCGGCAGTTTTCGAGCCGCTGGTTCTAAATAGTGAATTCGTATTGAGCATAAGAATAGTGTTTTCGAAAAGTTGTCTTTTAGAATAAATTCAATCTAGGGACTATTTCAAACAAAATCCGCTGCAAAGACCACTGAAGAAGTTTCTATTTAAAAGCCTTTTTCACTTCCAGTTGAAGTGAGCAGAGTTCATTAGCCTGTGCCAGAGATATTCAAAAACCAAAACCCTAACCTCATCGATGTCAGGCAACAAGCAACTTAATGCTCAATCTTTTCAAAGCCCCGTCTGGGATTTCAATGAAAGCATCCACCAGATGCCATGACATGCCTGAAATCCATCACGCCAAATGCGATTTTCCTGTTCATTTGACAGTCTTTCCGGCTCGGTCGCCACTTACATCCTGAAACAAATGCGAAACCATTCGCCACTCCGCCGCCGCCGCCGTCGGCTTCATCCCCTAATGATGAGTGATTTACCAACGGGCTAATGCAATTGAAGTCAGAGAATGCTGTCAGACTCTCGTCTAATGCATCGTGAAGTCCTTAGTGAATGGAGGAGTTCGTTGACTTGCGTCTGTGAATGCGGCTGTGTCTGACTTCGCAGGCAATAGCCTCTGCAAATGCACCCCCTCCTCCTCTGCGGCGGCGAAGGAATATCAGAAGGATTTGCTCAACATTGAGTGCAGCAGGCGAAATCGGAACACAATTGCAAACTAAAATTTCAGAGTCTACCATTTCCTGGTTAGCAGTCCTTTTCCCACAGACATCCCCATCCATCTATGCACGAGGATGATGAAGTTGTGCGCCTCCCGCCCCCTCGGCGGGGATAAAAATAACTCAGCCGGGAGTGGTGGGTGGGTATGGGTGTGTTTGCCTTCAGAAAGGCAGAAGTTACAGCAGATGCCTCCTGTTTCGCGGGAAACCCTACAAGGGGGAGGCGGGGGCATTCCGCAGTCAGAAGGATGTATGCAAATCTGAGAGGGCGGTCTGCGGTACCCCCGTCGGGGGTGCAAACTTTTGTAATTAGACTTTTCTTGTCGAACAAGCTGCGAGCACTCGTATCCTAGGTTTGCCGCGAAAGACTATTCCAATTGGCTTGAGAGTCCCGCGCCCAGATCCGGGATAAGTGAAAATCGTGGTTGACGCTGGAGGATGGAGCGCCGTTGGCGGCGAATGTGGCATAAATGTGCATTGTGCTTCGGATGTAAATGCGGTTTTTTTTGCAGACAAAACCCTAGGGAAATATGCAGTTGTCGGGAGGAAGGCCTAAGAGGCGAACGAGTTAATTTAGAGTGAAGAAGTGACGCAATCAGTGGGAAGGATGGCAACCAATAGACCAAGGTTTGCCTAACGGCGTGACACATCCGAGTACATCACAGGAACCGATTGGTTTCCACCTCAATTGGCACGTATTTTCGACACAATAGCATCCAGGACCCGATGGGAAAGGGAAGACCATCAATATCCTGGCCTTCGAAATGGAATTCATCCCAATCTGCTGATACGACTTTGATGTCCACTGTCATTATCCTTAATTCACAGTCCTGCTGATGGACTTCAGATCAATGGATTCGGGGATCTCAGCGCCGGAACCCTTAGTTGGGCAAATTTGACCAAAAATCTCAACTCAAAGGAACACAATCAAATGTGACACAGAACCCTTAAGGGGATGTAAGGGAGGGCAAAGCGGAGGCGGAAGCGGATGTAATTGTGTTTGTTACTCGTTTGGAGGACATATTGGATTGATTGGAAATGGGTGTAGGAATTCCGTTTGTCATTGAATATGGGTATTGGATGCATTGAAAGTCCCTACACCCAGTAGGACAAGTATTGTCGCAAGCCTAAAGTGAAGTGCATGTCTTATGATTTCTGACATTGTTTGAACTCCTTGAGGACACCGAGTATCGTGAGAACTGAATCTCGTCGCGTGGGATTTCAAACTTCAAAAGGCACTGCGTCAAGCTGAAAATTGATTTAAAAAAAAGGATCCAAACGACCGAAGACTAGACCCGTCCAGTAAAATGTATATCAACTGTCAGTTCACCGAAAGATCAGTGACAGAACACCAAGAACACGCTACCTAGACTATGCCAAATCTGGCCATCTGGGCAGAATTTGCATAAAATGCTCCATATCTATGCAGACATGACCAAACTTGACCACAAGGTGTTCATTAAGACAAATGGCTGCAATTCTAAAGATGTCTTCCCTCAACCTGCTTAATCTGATTATCATTCTTGGACCGAATCTGTCCTGAAATGCCAAAAGCGTGAGTGATAGTTTCTCCAATTATTATGTTTCAGCACCTGTCGACCAGCTGTCAAAATATTACAAGGTTAGCCGTGTTATCACGCATAGTTCCTTGCTTGCCGAACGTGCGGAAATTAATAATAATGGCGGCGCTACAGTCCGAGGTAGATCTGGGCCTAGCTTCTCAGCAAAGCCGTGCGGAAATTACTTCAAAATATTATCGAAATTCCGACTCAGTTGTCAACGTGAAGTGTGAAGTGAAGTGTGAAGTGAAGTGTGAAGTGAAGTGTGAAGTGAAGTGTGAAGTGAAGTATGAAGTGAAGTGTGAAGTGAAGTGTAAGGGAAGTGTGAAGTGAAGTGTGAAGTGAAGTGTGAAGTGAAGTGTGAAGTGAAATGTGAAGTGAGGTGTGAAGTGAAGTGTGAAGTGAAGTGTGAAATTAAGTGAAGTGTGAAATTAAGTGAAGTGTGAAATTAAGTGAAGTGTGAAATGAAGTGTGAAAGCAATTCGTCACACCATGGAAAAGTTTGAGCTTTAGTAAATTCTTTTGGACCTTAAGCAATCATCCGGATTTGGTGATTGGTGCGAAATGAAGAAACATAGTGGCCATAGCGGGCAGTATCGAAAAAGGCTCAGAAATATCGATTCGGCGCCGATCAGCTCAATTGGGCATCGCCAGAGACTCAAACCGGGTTATTTTGTGATTGAATTTAATCCTACATCTGTATACGATTGGGCTGACTCAAGAATTGAAGCCGGATGAATATAGACAAAGCCGGGGGTTTGTAAATTGGGCGCTGAAAATGTTGGCCAGGATCCGGAGCCAAAAAAATCGTCTTTTCGGACAAGGTCCATTTTGTTGGCTCATCGGCTATGTCAAGAAGTTGTTGGAGCGAACAACAATTCACATATGTTCGATCAAGCAGCAGTGCATTCACACAGATTGACGTTTTAGTGGACTTATGGCATGGCAGCATCATCGGACCTAATTTTTTTCGAAGTGATGAAGGAAACACCGTTACCTTCAATGATCTCAGCTATAGAGTGATGTTAACCGACTTTCTGTGGTCAGAGCTCAACAATATTTCTATATTCAAGCTCTGGTTCCAAAAAGACGACTCCACTTACCATTAAAGTGACGCAAGGCTCGAATTTGAGATGCAGAAATTTGGTCATCTCACAGCGGGGGTTCATTAATTGCCCGTCGTGATCAAGCGACTTGACACCTCACAATTATTTTATCTAAGGCTACGTTAACTTTTCTTCTTAGTCTACACTAACAAGCTGACCACTTTGGACGAGCTCGAGGCCGACATTCGAGACGCTTCTTCATCTTCTTAGAGCGCTACAGTCCGAGGTGGACCTGGGCCTCACTCAACATGCCTCTCCAGCCAGCACGATCTCTCGCCAGCTGTCTCCAGTTTCGCACACCAAGCCGGCGGAGGTCCCCCTCGACTTGTGTGCGCCACCTTGTTCGTGCACGTCCTCTGTTGCGTTGTCCCACAGGCTCAGAGTCGAAGACTCTTCGGGCCGGAACTAAGTTGTCCATACGCTCTACATGGCCTAGCCATCTTAGGCGTTGAATCCGTAGACGCCTGGCTAGACTCATGTCGCTGTACAGCCCATACAGTTCGTGGTTGAACCTTCTCCTCCAAAAGCCATCAGCGCATCAGGACCAAACACCGCGCTCAGAATTTTTCTCTCGAAAAGGCCAAGTGGCTGTTCATCCGCTTGGAATATTGTCCATGCCTTTGCGCCATACAGCAGGACCGGGATGATCAAGGTCTTGGATAGAGTCAGCTTGGTCTTCCGAGAGAGGGCTCTACTACTCAATTGCCTTTTGAGCCAAAAAAACAGCGGTTGGCAAGAGTTATTCTGCGTTTGATCTCGGTACTGATGTTGCCTCTACTATTTACCGCGGAACCAAGTAGACGACGTCCTTAACTAGCTGCTCAAAGTTAAAGCTGCCTATGGTGACGTTCTGGCCAAGTCGTCGATGTTGTGCGTCCTTTCTCGATGACAGCATATACTTGGTTTTGCCCTCGTTTACCGCTAGACCTATTTTAGCCGCTTCCGTTCCAATGCCAGCAAACGCATCATTGACGGCTCGCTGTGTTCGCCCAATCACGTCAATGTCATCCGCGTAGGCTAGCAGTTGAACGGACTTTTGGAAGATCGTGCCTCTTGTGTTGGCCAGTGAGTTTTGCACGATCTTCTCAAGAACGATGTTAAAGAAATCACATGACAGCACGTGGCCTTGTCTAAAACCTTTTTTGACATTGAAGGTCTCGGTGAGTTCGTTACCGACCTTGATGGAGCAGCGAGAGTTCTCCATCGTCATCTTGCCTAGTCTGACGAGTTTGGCAGGAATGTCAAACCTAGACATGGCGCTGTATAGCCTGTTTCTATGAACGCTGTCATATGCGGCCTTGAAATCGACAAATAGATGGTGTGTGTCGATCTGCATTTCTTGGGTCTTCTCCAGGATCTGCCGCAGTGTGAAAATTTGATCGATGGTGGACTTCCCGGGCCTGAAACCACACTGGTAAGGACCAATCAGTTTGTTCACGAATGGTTTCAGGCGTTCACACAAAACGGCAGAGAAGACCTTATAGGCGATGTTAAGGAGACTTATCCCTCGATAGTTGGCGCAGTCAAAGGGGTCTCCTTTCTTGTGGATCGGGCAAACGATACTGAGATTCCACTCATCGGGCATGCTTTCCTCCGACCATATCTTACAGATGAGCTGGTGCATGCGCCCTACCAGATCATCTCCAGCTGCTTTAAACATTTCAGCGGGCAGACTATCTGCACCAGCAGCTTTATTAGACTTCAGTCTCGATATCGCTATCTTGACTTCGTCTAGGTCGGGGGGACGGTATTCTCTTCTATCATCGTCCATTGTGTTGAACGGAACATTCTGCCTGACAGCGGTATTTGTGTCCTCATCGCCGTTCAACAGTCTGCAGAAATGATTTTTCCAAATTCTCAGTATCGACTGCGAATCTACTACTAGCTGTCCATTTTCGTCCCGGCAAGCTTCTGTCCGAACTTTATATCCATTCGATAAAAGTTTTACCCTTTGGTAAAACTTTCGGACATCATTCCTGCCATATCACCTCTCCATCTCCTCGATCGCGCGCTTCTCGTGCTCTTTCTTTTTCTTCCTGAGAAGCCGGTTCTCTTCCCTTCTTTTCTGTTCGTAGGGCTCACGAACAGCTCTCGTAGTTCGACGCAGCGTTGCCCGGTAAGCTTCTTGCTTTGCTGCACGTGCCTGCCTGAACTCGTTGTCAAACCAGGGGTTTTTCCGTGGTGGTTCTTTAAAACCCAGCACATCAGTAGCGGCTTCTTTGATGGCTCTTTGACAACGTTTCCATTCTTCGTCTATTGTTAGTGCAGGCGACGTCGAACTTTCGGAGAGTTTCAGGGAGACTCGATCGGCAAAGTTCCTGGCAGTCTGTTGCGATTGTAGCTTTTCGACGTCAAACCGTGGTTGGCTTCCTCGACTCCGCAGTTCTCTCGATATCCGTGTCCTTACCTTGGCTGCAACAAGGAAATGGTCCGAGTCGATGTTGGCGCCTCAGAACGTTCGGACATCAAGAATACTGGAGGAGTGTCTGACGTCGATCGCAACGTGATCAATCTGGTTGACGGTTGAATGATCAAGGGAACGCCAGGTTTTTTTATGGATGTTGAGGTGTGGGAAGAGTCTTCGACTCTGAGCCAGTGGGACAACGCAACAGAGGACGTCCACGTACAAGGTGGTGCACACAAGTCGAGGGGGACCTCGGCCGGCTTGGTGTGCGAAACTGGAGACAGCTGGCGAAAGTTCGTGCTGGCTGGGGAGGCATGTTTAGTGAGGCCCAGGTCCACCTCGGACTGTAGCGCCCTAAGAAGAAGAAGAAGAGGTGTGGGAACCGCGTGCTAGCTGCAGAGAGATTACGCCCCGTAACAAAGTCCACCAGCCTGAGTCCGTTTTCGGACGTGGTATCGTGCAGGCTGTGTTTACCGATCGTCCTCTTTACTCATCTTAGCGTTTAAACCTCCTAGAACAATCTTGGTGTCGTAGCTGGGGCACTGAACCTAATACATCCACAGAAAGTAAATGTCGATGGTGTAAAGTTACACGAATTTTGTAATTGAACACTTGCGGCATCAGCTGGTTAAAGCCGTGTATCGCACAAATCTTGTGCATGCCCTTAAGGATATAAAAAGTCATTGATCATGACCTTGTACCGGGCGCCATTCCTCTCCACTTATATGCCTTACTTTAGACGTGAACGTCCTTTCTGTTGTCTTGTCTCGAAAAACCCTCATCCAAATCTCAACAATCTGTCTCTGGATATCTTGAGCGAGACTTTTTATTGGACCTTGAGGCCTTGTGGCGCTCAAAAATTTGTCACACCCTTCCGGAGTATGTGATTTCCAGACGAGCTAATCATCGCAAGCCTACAGTAACCAGTAACCAGGACATCGGTTAAGTGACTGATTGAGGACAGGTCCATTTCAGACTGTTGCGCCATACAAAGAAGAAGATGCCCTCATCCTTTCAGAAGCTCAAGCATTGACATCGATTCTGAACAACAACGGAAATTGGGGTAGGATACTGAGAAAACTGAGGAGACCAACTTGGTTTGCATGAAAGGCCTTCAAGCCCCTTCCAATTTTTCTCCGAAGAGCCACACTTCAAGGTGATTGACCAAAATCTACACCATCTTCCAGTTCCCTTCAGAACTCAACAGATGTCCGTAACAAGACCATCTGGGGAAGCCCTCCAGACAATCAACAACAACCAACGACAAGAACAACTTCTCTCTCAGCGACACAACACCCTAACTCTCTCAAATCTCACCGAAGAGAGTCTCCCTTTGGAAGAGACATCCCCACTTCCCACAAGAGAGCCTCTAGCCCGCGCATGCCCCAACCAGTCTCTTCCACACGAAGGACAGCCGCCCGCCCGGAGCTGCTTGGTTAGTTCTCCGAAAACGTTCAACGAATTCAGATACATTTCGCGGTGACTCGCTCGGTCCGTACTGACATCGGTCTTCACAAGCAGACATCTGCAAGCTCACACCAAAAAAAAAGAAGAAGTGAACTTCTCGTGGGAGGCAAAAGGTTTTCCTCCACCAACTTGCTCTTCCTCTCCCCCTCTCGCACCCAGCTCCCATAGGGGGACATCCGAATGAACAGTCTGCTGGCGGTTCTGATTCAGATTAAGATCTCCTGCCAAACTCGCCCTTGAAACGGTTCTGTACGCTCTCAAGCTCACACCTCTCGGATTTGAAAGGCAAACAAAAACAAGTCGCTCCGACGAATCGAGGCGACAGAATCGTTGTCACATCCTCGGGACTCGCTCGCACTAATGAGGGAGTGAATTGAAGTGTGTGCATTGAAAGACGCTCAACCGCTTCCCCCGTGTGTACCTACATCGGGCGGGGAGTGGGGCAATGGGTGTCTGCTGTGTCTGTTCCCAATTACGGTGATTAATTAATTTAATGCGCGTAACGGTTAAATGCCTGTCCCGCTAGAGGACGCCCAGTGAGTGTTCAATTTAGGCGATTGCCATGTCCCCCGCAGGGCGCCAATTAATCAATTAGTGCTGGAAAATTAATATTTTTCCGCTACGATTGTGAGCCGAAAGGATATGCTGCCGTGCATCGGCAGATCCCCAGTGAAGTGCCATCCTCCGGAGGATTAACGGTGGAATACTCGTACACACACCCGGAATAGCCGCAACGCAATAACTTCCCTCGACCAGGACTCCCGACAACGAAAGGATACAAGCTCAGGTATGTACCTAGTTCTGTCTGTCTTTCTGTCTTTCTGTCCCCCGGCACTCGACTGCCATTTGATGAAACTCCCCCCACGTTGGTGGTGCATAGGGTTCTGGTTATCTTGCCCAGATATCGCAGTTGCCACCGTATGGCACAATAAACTGATGAAACATTGAATGGATTTACGTATCTACGTGACCCAGCTCACGGCGGCGGCGGCGGCGTTGCAATCGGGGCCATGTGAATGGAGCTGTTGGACGGGAATGTGCACACATTTTTCAGGCGGTGCCTGGATTTTAATGAAAGCCCTGAATGTTCTGCTGCTGCTGCTGCTGCCGATGGCCAGTGGGAGACCTTATTGGATGCGTCTCAATTGTTCGATTTGCATCGGAGTATCACACACCGTTGCATGGTTTTGTTTAGCTCGTCGGTGGTGCTGGGACTTGATTAGGGGATCCTTGTCAGGTGGGTGCGTGGAAGGCGAATCCACACTGAGGACATGTCTTTTGTAGAGGAGGAGGTAGGATGGGAAACAAACTTTTAGTCAAAACTTTCCGCTGGGTTTTCTGTTTAGCTCACGAATCGTTCGGAAGAAAGTGGACCAGTGTTGGACCACAGAAGTTGGGGAATTGGACAAATTTTCTTGCGCAAAATCAATCAGCTGAACAGCTGTTTTCTTTAAAAAAACACCGCTTAGGCAAACATTAGCTGGTGTAGGTCCAAAGTGTTCCAAAAATGTTCCAAAAGTGTTTCAAAATTGTTCCAAATAATGTTCCAAAATTCTTCCAATAGTGTTCTGAAAATGTTCCAACAGTTTTCCAAAGGTGTTCCGAAAAAATGTTCTCAAAGTGTTGCAAAAGTATTCCAAAATTGTTCCAAAAATGTTCCAATTCGGTTCATTGTTCATTTTGAAAACAGACGTCTTCGTTGATGCCTTAAGCTCAAAAATCCCATCAAAAAGCTGTTCTCCGAGAACGAGAAAACAATCTGGAAACAGCTTTAAGATTTACATCAACTAAGGTCCGAGAATCCCGTTGATGAATTCTAGACAAATTTCAATGAACACTTGACATAATGTTTTCCAACAGAATTTTTGAAACTACGGTTTGGAACTTCTCTTTGCTTCTTTTGTCTTAAATCGCTGGATACCTTCCCGTTCAATTAGACCAATTCAATGGAAATTAGAAACAAGGGCAGTCATTTTGATGAAAAGCTGAAATTCTTGAAAATAGCGGTTGAAAAATCCTTCTGAGTTCTGGCTTAAAACGTTTAAGTTCTTCGGATTCAAAGAACCATTGCAACTTAATCATTTGCAACTGGGAACACTTTTTTGATAGAGAACCTCATCGGTTAATCGCTTACGATGAAATCTAAGTTCTTCACCTCTTAAGAAAAAGAAGGAGAAGAAGAAAAGGTTTACAGCGAAATCTTTCAAAGCATTTCCAACGAGACAGGTGAGGGTGGCCAACTTGACAGGTTTTGCGGTTATGAGTCCGACTTCTTCTTCAAGTGGCGCTACAGTTCAGGATAAATCGGAACATCAACCAACTTGTCTTTCTAGACAGAGCTGCTATTGTCGGCAGCACAGAACTTCAAGTTGCTTGTGATCCCTTGGTCTACCGGAGGTTCGGTCTTCCTTTCCTTCTCGCACCAGAAGGCGAGTTCTCTTGGCTAGAACAGTGGTATTCATTCGCTTGATGTTGCCAAGCCAGTGTAGCTGACGAATTTTTGATGATCTATATCCGGACTGGATAGGTTTTAGACAAGGCGACGCGCTGTCATGTTATTTCTTTAACATCATTCTTGAGAAGATCGTGCAAAACTCACTGGCCAACACAAGAGGCACGATCTTCCAAAAGTCCGTTCAACTGCTAACTTACGCGGATGACATTGACGTGAATGGGCGAACACAGCGAGCCGTCAATGATGCGCTTGCTGGCATTGAAACGGAAACGGCTAAAATGGGTCTGGCGATAAACGAGCGCAAAACCAAGTATTTGCTGTCATCGAGAAAGGACGCACAACATCGACGACTTGGCCAGAACGTCACCATAGGCAGCTATAACTTTGAGCAGCTAGTTAAGGACGTCTTCTACTTGGTTCCGCGGTAAATAGTACAGGCAACATCAGTACCGAGATCAAACGCAGAATAACTCTTGCCAACCGCTGTTTTTTTGGGCTCAAAAGGCAATTGAGTAGTAGAGCCCTCTCTCGGAAGACCAAGCTGACTCTATCCAAGACCTTGATCATCCCGGTCCTGCTGTATGGCGCAAAGGCATGGACAATATTCCAAGCGGATGAACAGCCACTTGGCCTTTTCGAGAGAAAAGTTCTGAGCGCGGTGTTTGGTCCTGATGCGCTGATGGCTTTTGGAGGAGAAGGTTCAACCACGAACTGTATGGGCTGTACAGCGACATGAGCCATGTACAGCGTATGGACAACTTAGTTCCGGCCCGAAAAATCTTCGACTCTGAGCCTGTGGGACAACGCAACAAACAACGTCAACTTACAAGGTGGCGCACACAAGTCGAGGGGGACCTCGGCCGGCTTGGTGTGCGAGACTGGAGACAGCTGGCGAAAGATCGTGCTGGCTGGAGAGGCATGTTGAGTGAGGCCCAGGTCCACCTCGGACTGTAGCGCCCTAAGAAGAAGAAGAATATATCCGGACATCTTTGTACAGCTCCTTGAGTTCGCTGTTGTCTTCTCCTCTATTCGTCTTTCTCGCAGACAAGACCAAATTTTAGCGGAACATTTTTTTTCTATGGTACCAAGAATCATTTGTACAGTCCTGCTTATCGTACAGCTTTTGGCTCCAGATGGAAAGACTGACATGATTTTTGTCCTTTTAGCCAGATGATTTGACCTGTTTAAACAAACCGAAATGAAAACGGTTGCCAAGGGCGATTCTACTTCAAATCTCCACCAACATGTCGTTTGTGAAGTTCACGTTTGGCCCGAGGAAGACAAACTCCTTTCGATTGTGACGTTTTATCGTTTGTTGTAGATGATCGATTATTGCTCGACAGCATATACTTTGTCTTCTCCTCATTTACCCAAAGACCAGTTTGTTTAGCCTGTCGTTCCATCGCCGTGAATAGGGTGACCAGATCCATGAGCATGAAAAAGATGACACCTTCAACTGTCTCAAACAGATTGTATGTTTTTTTTTTAAAAAAGATTCTGGACATTTTTTTTATGAGACAATAAGAGGACATGCCCTCTTAAAAGAGGACGTCTGGTTAGCCTAGCCGTGAATCCTTCCAATACCGCTCACTGGCAACGTGTGACAATGTCGATGTCATTTGCGTTAAACCCGCTGCTGAACCGATTTGTTGAAAATAGTGCCTCTTGTGCTTACACCTGCCTGCTGTACCATCCTCTCCAAAACCAGAGTGAAGAAATCAAACGACAGCGTATCTCCTTACCGAAGTCTGGTGCAGGTTTCAAATGTTTCGTATGTTCTACGACGTATTTATTAGCGTGGCGTGACACAGTCACACTGGTAACGTTAACGTAACGTAACGTATCGTAAAGACGTTCACTCAGTACGCTGTATAGAATCTTGTAGGCGACATTAACCTCGGAATATAACTCTGTTTTGTAACATGAGCATCGCCTTTTTTGTGGATGAAGGTGATGTTCCTGTCGTCGTGCATGCTTTCTACCAGAACATCGCCGCAAGCGATGGAGAGTTAGGATAGCAAATCATCTGACCCTGCTGCTTTATTGTTCTTTAGCTTGTCATAGCTGTCCTCATTTCTTTAAAACTGGATGGGACACTCTCTTGACAGTGCTTATTAAGTTGCTAATAGAAATGCTGCTGTTTTCCATCAATCCTGCTTCTAGACTTATGACTTTCTTATAAACTGACGGTATTTTTTTGTTTACCCACAGACTCCTCTATAACTTTGAGTTGGATGCGGGAAGTATTGTTTTTTTTTTCTTTTGGCGCTACAGTCCCGGGTGGGATCAACAAGCCTCCCCATTCTCTGTCCAGCACGGTTATTCGCTAGGTGTCTTCAGTTTCCAACACTAAGTTTCCCTCTCGAATTCGGTGCACCATCTCGATCTTCAACATTCTCTGCTGTATTATCCAACAGGCTTGGACTTGAAGACTCTTCGGGTTAGAGGTACGCTCTCTATACACTCAACATGGCCTACCCATAGTAGGGTACACTCATTTCGCTGTTCAGGCGGTGCAGTTGGCAGTTGAATCTTTTTCTCCAATTGCCTTCAACGAAAAAAAAAACACCAAAAGTTTCTTAATCCACTTTGATCTCGGTGCTGAAGTCCCTGGCTAGTACACGAAATCCCTGGCTATTTCGAAGTCAAAGCTGTCCATTGTGGCGTTCAAGTCATCGATGTTATTTCTGAATGACGGGATATTCTTTGTTATGCATCGTTTGTCACGAGACCCAGACCAGCAAATGCTTCATTGACAGCTCCATGTGTTTGACATCACATCAATATCAGCCGCGAATAATGCCAGCTAAAAGGATTTTTGGAAGATTTTGGATGGAATGATGTTGAATAACACACATGGCAGCGCGTCGTCGCGGTGAGTCCTTTACCGTCCTCCACGAAGCAGCGAGAGTTCTCCATCGTCATTCGGCTCAGTCTGACGAGCTTGGCAAATATGTCAAAACTGACATGGCGGTGTATAGCTCGTCTCAATATTTCAAAATACACTACAAAGTACTCATACCAAGCAGAGAAGAATGGAACAACAACCCCCCGTGGATGAATGATGGGGCCCAAAAATGGTATACAGATGGGTCGAAATCGGAAAACAAGGTAGGGGCTGGAGTGATAGGACCAAGATGCAGCCTACACATTCCTCTCTGTAATGAGTCAAAAATATTTTAAGCCGAGCTGTTCGCAATCAATGAAGCAGCACACCGCATTAACAACAGAAAACCCACAAATACCAAAATATACATATTCTCAGACAGTCAAGCGGTTCTTAAAGCGCTAAAGGGCTACACATTCAACTCTAAGACTGTCTGGGAATGCCACAATATACTAAACAAAGTGGCAGGTAACAACAGGTTAAAATTGATCTGGGTGCCAGGCCATGAAAACCATGAAGGGAACGAAAAGGCTGACATACAAGCCAAGAAAGGTGCTCAGGTACCTTTTACGGGGCCTTCACCCCTTTATGGATTCAATAACACGGACACAAACGTACACATAAACAAATGGGTTATAAAACAAAAGAATCAGTTCTGGAACAACCAAGAGGGTATTAAACACTCAAGAACGTTCATGGAACAAAATCACAATCCCAAAAGAGCCAAAGAAGCTCTAGAACTTAATAAAGCAGACCTTAAAGTTCTATGTGAAGCACTAACAGGACATGGGGCATGCAACTACCACCTTCACAAATTGGGTCTTAGCAGCACAGAAATCTGTAGGCGATGTGGACAGGCCAAAGAAACTATGGAACACATACTGACCGTCTGCCCAAATCTTGCCCGAGAAAGATTTAAAATGACACATCAAACAAATGTAACAGGGAAAGACTTTCAAGAAATCCCATCTAGAGAAGTTGTAAAATTTTTAAAGGCAGCACTAAAATCCTAGATCAAAGGAAGGGGGTACAATAGATCTTTATGGTCGCAGTACTAGTGTTACATACTTGACACACCCCGTGTTCTTCAATTCAATTCAAATAGCTCGTCTCTCTGCACGCTGTAATATGCCGTCTTGAATTTGACGAATAGGTGATGGATGTCGGCTTGCATTCCTTGGGTCTTTTCTAGGATCTGTAGAAGTAGCGTGAAGATCCGGTTTATTGTGGAATTTCCTGAATGGAACCACACTGACAAGGACCTATGTATGAGATTGCTGACGACAGGTTTCAGGCGTCCACAAAAAACTGCAGAGGAGATCTCGGACGTGATGTTAAGGAGACTCATCACTCGTTAAAAGGCGCATTTAAAGTCCCCTTTCTTGTGGATCGGCCAAACGATACTGGGACTCCTTTCCTCCGACAAGATTTTATAAGTGAGCTAATGCATGTGCGCCCAACTGGATTACCTCCAGCTAACTTAAATGTTTCAGCAGACCATCGTCTCGTGTCCGCAGCTTTGTTCGACTCCAGTCTCGAAATTGCCAACTTGAGTTCGTCTAGATCGGATTTACGAAATGCTCATATATCATCGTCCAGATTACATGAAAACATGTTTCAGAGTCATCATATCAAAATAATAAAGTAAACCTTCCCAACAAACAGTCTTTTGTTGCAGTCCATCTGGGCACTGGGAACTAATATTAATTTTTTCCCATTTTGTCGTTAGGGTTGCTGAGAAGCTAGGCCCAGGTCCACCTCGGACTGTAACGCCGCCATTATTATTATTATTATTTTGATCGGTAGACAATGTCATAACGGTTGGCGTCATAATCCTGCCTTGAAGAGAACTCTTGTTCTGTTCTGTTGGAGAGAAAAGTTTTGCGCGCGATCTTTGGTCCTGTTTGCGTTGATGGCATTTGGAGGAGAAGATTCAACCACGAACGGGTTGTATGGCGGCATGAGCCTAATCAAGCATCTACGGGTAACATGCTTAAGATGGCTAGGCCACGTAGAGCGTATGGACAACACAGCTCCGGTCTTCGAATCCGAAACATTAGGACAACGCAACAGAGGACGTCCGCGTTATAGATGGCGCACACAAGTGGAGAAAGACCTCAACCAACTTGGTATGCGGAATTGGAGGCAACTAGCGAGAGCCTGTGATAGCTGGACAGGTTTGTTGGTTGAAGCCCAGGAGATAAAGTTATTTGAACGGCTGTTCTTGCTCACATTCATTTCTTGGCGGTTGTTGTAGATAGCCATGTTGGTCTCGTCTACCTCCTCTAGGTCCTGATGTGCTTACTTACTTCTTACTTAGTCGGACAACGACACCTGGAGGGTCTGAGCCTAAGCAATTGCCGCCTTTCATCGCTGACATTTCCGGGCACGTTGCTTCAAGACCAAGTCGTTTCGTATCCGCGATCACTTGGTCTTGACACCGCAGATTCGGTCTTCCTCACCTTCTCGAACCAGGGGGCTCTGATTCGACTACTCTCTTGACCAAAGCACCAGTGTTCACCGAGCCATTTTAGGCTACGAATGCTTGCCTTCCGAGTTATGTTTTTTTTTTTTATATAATTTGCGCGCGCAAATGGGGTTACGAATACCCTTAAGTGTCCGGAATCAAGACACAGCACGGGCCGAAGGTATAGAGGGAGAAATGGAAAGGAGGTACCTATGCACATTGGTCTTAAATGTCTGCGGATTGTAGTGAGTGGAAAATATTGGGCTGGGAAGAGCATTCCATAATCGTGTGGTGCGGCTAAAAAACGACTCTCTAAACTTAACTGTACGTCCGAAAGCAGGCTTAAGGGTGAACTGATGAGCATTCCTGGCGAAACTAGTACTGCGGGTGAACTCATGGAGGGGAGGAATGTAATTGGCTAGCTCACTTGAGCATCGTTTGTTAAAATAGCGATAAAACAGTGATAAGGATGAGACATTACGGCGATGTTCGAGCGAGTCTATCGACTTCGCGATATTACTGCCTCCTATACGTTTTATCGCTCGCTGTTGTATTCTATCAAGTAGGTGCAGGGAGGTCTTAGGAGCAGCAGACCAGATATGAGCGTTGTACTCAAGTTTGGGGCGGATGTAGGCCTTGTAAATTGAAGCCAAATCAGAGGAGGTGAAGTATTTCTTGCATCGCTTTAGGAAACCTAGACATTTCGCATCATTTTAGGCGACCTCGAATATGTGGTCATTCCAACTAAGTGTTGAGTTGATACACATACCGAGGATGGAAAGTTTTCCGGTTTCTTCGATGCAAGTGCCATTCAGGGATAATGGCTGATTATTTTTTTGACAGTAGACAGCATTGAGTTTTGGAGGCATTAAATTCCACTCTATTGTTTTTACCCCAATTAAATATGCTGTCAAGGTCGGAATTTAATGTGCTTAACATACGTAGCCGCTCCAATTCTACGACCGAAGGATAGGGTCGTGAGTCTTGGAACGAATATGAAAAGCTGAGAGTACTGTCATCAGCGAAGGAGTGGATTGGATTAGAAGTAGCAGACAGGAGATAATTTTTGTACAACTCGTAGAGATCGCTGTTGTTTGTTCTCATCCATTCGCCATCCTCGCAGATAGGATCAAATAATCGGTAGAAGTGGGGTTCGAAATTCCTTTTTGGTTGGCTTTCTGACGAGCTCGTGCTGCAGTCAAGAAATTATCAGAGTCGACATTTGCTTTTCTGAATGTTCGCATATTCAGCATATTTGACGAGTGTTGGGCGCCACTGAGCAGATGGACGCATATGAACTCTTTTTGCGCATCACAGCACAAACGTTGTTCTTCAAGAGTTGACTGGAAAGGCAACCAAATTCAAGGATTTTATTGTTCTTCTCTTGGATTTTCTCATCTGTGGCAAAAAATACCTCTTCTGGCTTAAAGTTGTGGAGACTACGGTCAGCTACGCGAAGCGTGTCGCCAACTCGTGTCTGTCTAGTAGAGACAGCAGAGGACGAAGATGGTGCACGTTCTTAAGTAAAACTGGTTATTCAACAAGCCCCGGTTCAAGTAAAGGACTGCATCAACCTGAGAGGCTTGCTGCAGAAGGTCAAGGTATCTTTAGGCTGTAGAGCCATTTAGGAAAAAAGGACGCCCTTTTGCATCAGATTAGACTCTCTAAGAGGCTTCAACTGAAAAGGATCTGTGTCGATGTTCTAAGAGTTTGTGAAATGAACCTATTCCTTTTTTTACAAAAAAAAAAAAACGGGAAGTCGGCACAATTTAAGATCTTCGTTGTGCCGATTGCCAAAATCTTTCTGCTTTAAGGTTTCAAAAACCTGTCTTAGGAGTTTGCGTGTCATATCTGATATCAAGTAGACCCATCCCACCAACGTTCACCGCCTTGAGCCGGGCCATTGCATCCCGCCCTTGGCGTACTCTTCGCAGTTTCTTTTGTCAAATTATCTCCCAGTCTCAAGGGACAACACAAAAGTACACACAAAATATCCACGTCCAAGACACTTTCACGGTCACCCTTAAAATTTCAAATGTAACGCAACGCCTGCGGTGAAGTAATCTCCTCCTCTCCCCCTCACTAACGGCCACCCTCACCGAAACTGTCTCGCATTAAAAATGACAACTGATTTTGATTCTTGGAGAACAACCCCCTTCGGCCTCACACCATTGTGGTTGAATCGTTTCCCTCAAATGACTCCAGATAGCAATCCAATCCGAACCAATTTCGGATGGGTTCGATAAAAAGGCCATAAGACCTCCTTAATGCCCGCAATATGGTGTCCATTTGCCCGGGTGACCTTCGAAAGCCATTCAACTTTTATTGGACTGTTCCATGAACATAGCAGTCCATCGTCGGCCCACACACACCCCCTCCCCTCTCCCCGGGAGGACGAATCAATTTGTATTCAGTTCTGACGCGCGCAATGCGTTATGTATCTCGCGCCGTGTTTACTGTCCTCGCAATTGATTAAAATCAATTTTTTCGGACAACGATTGAGATTTTTGCATTAAATTTTCGTGCTCTTTTTGCGTCTGTTTGCCCGCCACCACCTCCTCGCACTGCATCCGCGCGGAAGGACAACAAAATCCTTTGCAATAACGATGCGGAAAAACGCTGATTGAATCGTAAAACTCGTGAGATTTTACGACGCGAAGGCCTGCTGCTGGGTTAGCGCCCCAACCTCGACCTTGACGGAGCACCGCACCCCAACCTCCCCACATGGTGAACGCTTCCGATTACACGATGATCGCCGAGTGGGGGCGGGAGCACGCGAGCGAGTGTGCATGTTCGGAAGGCGTGGAGTCTTGTTTATTGTGTCTATAAAGTGCGAATGGACTTTTAGTGTATCCACGCCCCTGGGGGGTGGGGGTTTCGATTTTATTTACACATTCCTTCGTCAGTGTACACTGCAGATGCAAAGCGAGAGAGTGTGCACTTGATGCGGATGTGAGTCGACTGAGGCAGTAGTTTGTTTCATAATTGCGTAGGAAGCCCTGACAGGATGTCGCTTGTAAGTGGCAAAACAACTGGTGTGCCGTGCTGGATGCAGGAAGTAGCGGATGCACAGCACATGGTTGGTTCTATTTCAGAGCTGTGTAAAAAAAGACTACACAGAGACTGCAAACATGACTGACATGTGCAGGAATTGACTGAAAATAGCTTGATGTGGGGTGACTTTCATCGACCTTCGCTCGTCTCACTCGTGGGCTTGACAGGGATGTTGGGTGGGGATTTGGAGGAGTAAATGGGCGGAGGAGAAGTGATCCGCCAGATTGGGAGACATCCTAGAGGCTCGATGGTGAAGACGGAAAAAATTAGGGAGTCTGTGATATAACGAACTGTCAAAGCAAGGAATACCAAATTTTTGGTGCTTTAAAAAATGTTAATTTTAAAAGGACAAAACAAGCCTGTTTGACTTTTTGGCGGTTCTAACTCAACAGTCTGCAAACAAACGGAATTTCAGAGGCATCATATTATGGGTTTCCACTGTTGAAAGGTTTTCGCCTAGAAATATGCTAGAGATTCGTCACGGTAGGTGGGCGTATGGGGGCTTGATCATGGCGTCGTTGTCCTCCCCAGGATAGTCAGGTGGAATTGGTAGCCTAGTGGGTTGGATGTTCGACTATGAGACTGGGAATGCTGGTTCGAGTACCGCCCCAACACTTTCAGTTTTTTTTTTTTTTTGTATTTTGATTTCGGGTGGTTGGCTTTTGTTCCGCTTCTTCCTTATTGGACGTGATGCTAGCTGTGCCTAGGGTGGCGCGATGGAGAGATTGCGGGTTCCTTAGGAAGGGGAATGGTCGATCAGGCCGATCGTACCGCGAGCTGGACGAAGGATCTGATCATCCGATCAACGATGTACGACGTGGCTGGGTAGGATAGGGGTTTAGCTGGCTTTGGAACAGGGAGTTGGTTTTTGTCAGCGGTTGAGTGCGGACGTGGATTTCTCGGTGGGTTGGCCGCGAAGTTCAGAAAGGGTATCGAGTCGGTAGAACTGACGTGAAGTACAGCGATTACATCCATCCGTTCAAAAAGGTTTAATAAGCGAAACCGAAGCAAACAAATAAGACGAGGCTAGTGAAGAAAGTCGGGTCGGAAAAAGCGATACAATTCGAAAAGTGGCAAGGCTCGCATACGCGATACAGTGTTGAAACAAACTAGTCTGCAGTCAAGATGTTGAGATATAGGAAATAAAAAAAAGTGCAGCTAGTAAAGAATGAAATATGGTATCGAAAAATAGTTAGTGAGTGAAAACTAAGGAAAAATTTTCTGTTAAGTCTATCGAGTTGAAAAAAAAAATTTGAGCCGAAAGAAAAAAAAACGAGTGTAGAAAGGAACATAGTATCCAACAATTATTATTGAGAGAAAACAAAGAAAAACATTTCAGTGAATTATATCGAGTTAAAAAAAAGGGTGAATTACATAGAAAGATGGTCTGCCGTCAGTGAGAATTAGTCTGTCAGAGAACATCGATCCAACAAAATAAATATCTATAATTATTAAAGAATAAATAGAAAAGTGCAGTGAAAGCAAGCTGTATATAGATGTCACATATGTAGCTCAAAGTTAAAAAAAAAAACTTAAAGTAACAAATGTGAAACAATAAGTGAAACAAAGAAAAAGGAGTTGTGTGAGTGCAGGAAGCAAACGAAGAGAGAAGCAGGCGTAAGCAGGAGCGGGAGCAGAACGGGAGGAGAACGAGACCAGGAAGACTTCAGGTGAACTCCTTCCCACAGGAGTTTCTTTTTTTTTATTTTAATTGAATTATTATTTCTTTTTTTTTTGTTTATTTTGGTTCTTCTTTCTTTGAATTTTTTTTCTCTTTACTTACATTTGATTATTTATAAAGATTCGATTTATTTAAAAAAAAAAAAAAAAACAAACAAAAAAAAAATGTTTTTTTTTAAGTTATGTTCGATTGTTTGAACATATTTTTTTTATTTGTATAAAAAGGTAGACACCTCTTGGTTTTTTTTTAAATCCTAATATTAACCACCGAATCCGAGTTCCGGTTCGTGCGCGTGGACCCGGGTTCGAGTATCGGGCGTGTACTGAGTTGGATTTCTTTTTTTTTTTTGTTTTTTTTATTTCCTCTTGTTTAGTGTGTCCCGTCTGTGGTGTCGTAGCATAGGGTAGGCTTAAGCTGAATTATAATTGAATCCCTTAATTTTGGAATTGTAAGAAAGAAACCAAGGCCCAAGAATTATTATAATTGTTAAGGTAGATATTAAGTAAACTCTAATAAAAAGGAATTATTTTATATATTTTAAAAGTCGTGTTCGTTGATTTGTTTTCTTTCTTTTGGTTTTACCTATCCTTCCTTGGGGGCCGGGTTTTACGATTGGGAATTGGATATCTCTCCCCCGTGTCGCAGTTCTAGGGGAGAGGTACGTTGAGCGGAAGGGCAACTGCGTGGCGCCCTAAAATAACACCTCTACTCACGGCCACCCTCCATTGAGCGGCCCGGCGTTCTTCCGCCCAACTGCAATTGATTTTGGGAAATCGCGCGGTAACAATCATTTATGCCATCCCTGTTTAAGCCATCCATGTGCGGGCCACAACTGACAGAACTTCTTCGGGTCTCTTAATTTTTTGTTGGCGTGCTTGCTCGCCGTCGCATACGACAATACTTTAATTACAATTTTTTAGTTAAGTCAAAACTTCACCCCTTATAGACGATCTTACATATGGTAACACCGACGTTAGTTAAAAGGAAGACTTTTTGTTATTTTTTTAGAAGTTTACAAATTCAGTACGAAATAAAAACTGGAAGCTTATGTTAATGTCTATGGTATTAGATTTATTTAATAGATAATTTTATGCCATTAGTGTTTAAACGTGATTTCGGGCATAAGCGCGTCACAGCTAGCTCGAATGAAGCGCAATCGTGAAGTCCTTTCCAACAACTTTATCGAACTAGACCCGTATGTCAGCAATAACACGGCGAATGTTGACTTTCGAATTGTCCAACGTCTCTGGGTTATCAACACAGGAACAGTGACTTTACATACACCCAAAGGAAAGTAATCTAAAGGTGTGAGATCACAGAATTGTAGAAGCCAGTTCACAGGTCCATTACGCGAAATTATGCGCTCAGAAAATGTTTCCGTCGTCCCGTGTCGCGTGCCGTGTGGCATGCTGCGCCATCTTGTTGAAACCAAAGCTCACTCACGTCAATACCATTTAACTGAGGAATGAAAAAGTCAGAAATCATGTTTCTATAGCCATCTCCATTGACAGTAAACTTTAAGTCGGCATCGTCCTTAAAGAAATATGGCCCGATGATTCGCACACCAAACAGAGAGTTTTAATTGTTGAAATGGCGTTTCGATAAAGGATTCTGGGTTTCCTCCACTCCATATTCGGAAATTTTGTTTGTATCCACTTTCATTTAACCACAAATGGTCACTATCGGAGAAAAAAATGTTGCGTTGGAAACGATGATGTAGCTGAATTATGTTTTCAGTCAATTCGCCGAACCTAATAATAATAATAATAATGGAGGCGCTACAGTCCGAGGTGGACCTCTCAGCAACCACTCGTGTTGTGCGTGGTATTGTTCTCTCACGAGTGGAGGGGACCTACAGTTTAATGCCGACTCCGAACGGCGAGATTGAGAAGCTTTTTCTAGACAGTTATGCTCTTTGAGCATTGTCAGTGAGTCGAAAGAGGTGGAGCCGTGAAAAAATGTTTGATGTTTTTTCGGGAATCGAACAGAGAACATCGAGTGTAGGAGTCGACGCACCTACTCACACGCCCACAACGCCCACCTACGACGCGTATAATGGGCAAACGGTTTCAACTCTTGCACAAGTTGGATCTTATAGACTTTTAAGCCAAGATCTTCCCGTATAATCTTTCACAAAGTGGATGAGTATAGCTCCAATTGCCGTGCACGATCGACTCATTCGGATTTTCCTCAACACTGCGCTCCACAACGGCAATAACTTCTTCTGTTCGCACTGCTTCCCCTCCTTGGGGATGCGTATTATTCACTAGAGTGGCGCGAAAACGATTCATCGTGTTCAGAATAACTGGATTAGATGGACGATTATGTTTATCGTGAAGTGGACGTAGAGCACGATAAGTTTGGCGAACCGAACCATGGTCTTTAAAATAAATTTGCACAATTTTCACGTGATGTTCTGGCGTTAATCTATTCATCGTAAAAGGGCGAAATGTACCAACAACAAACCAAAACAGTCAAACATGACCAACGAGCAGGAGGGAGTGAATTCGCCACTGCCGAAAGCAGGCAATCTAAGCCCCAGCTTCCAACACAACCGATACCCAGCCATATACCTATATGTCTAGCCCCTCCGTAGGGGCACCGATGCCACAATTCTGGTGCGACGGCCTCTCGTTGACAACGCCATGCCGGCGTTGTTCGAGTTGGCAGTGTTGCCGTTTGTGCCGGCGACGCACTTCTGCATCGCCCTGGCGCAGATTGAAGAAGTCCATGCAGACGCAGACACTCCTCGGCTTGAAAGTCCCACGGGCGGGACTCCAAGTCGTTGCCGAACGCCCAGTCGTCGTTGAGGCGATGGCAGGCCTTCACATAGATCGCGCTCATCGTCTTCATGTTGGACTTGCGCCACTGGCGGCCCATGTACTTCGTCTGCATCTACAGCAGCTTCAGCACGTACAGCTGCATCATGGCGTGCCGCACTTTGAGGGTCTTCTTGAGGATGGGCGCCGACTTGAACACAACGAGCATCATGACGCGAGAGTGCCTCCACTTGATGAGCTTGTTGAGGATGCGCAGCAGATTGATGCAGGAGAAGACGTTTCGCCAGGAGTACGCCTGCGGGTTGTCGCCGTAGACGAATCTCTCGCCGCAGGTCTGGTCAGGTCTGGCTGCCCGCCCATGACGCACGAGAGGAAATCCAGCAGTGGAATGGCGCTGTCTGAGCTTATGTACTCGGTGATGGTCTGGTTGAAGAACTGCAGCACCAGCAGGATGCAGTTCGCGAACATCAGGTGCTGCGACATGAACTCGAACTGGTAGATGTGGTTGATCTTGAAGTGCTAGAGATAGAGCAGAATGATGGCGGAGACCGTCTTCACGATGATTTCTTTGTGGCGGGTGACGCTGTACCCGAGCCACGTCGGTTGGGTGAGGGTCATTGGCATCTCCTTTGGCAGCACGTGAGCCATGATTACGTTTTTCGACTTCGATGTGATCGATGCGGCGAGCAGCACCTTCAACAGGGCGATCATGTACTGTGGACGATTCGGCAGAATTGCCTGGTAGAGTATCTCTGCCGGCGTGACTTGAATCTCATCCTCCTGCGTGAGGATGCTGTCTGCAAGTTTGTGCAAAAAATGCCTGAGACTGGGATGCTAGTGGACAACACTCATGGTCCCCGTCGTCGTACGGCGCGGTGCGCACAGATGAGAATGTGGCTGCTATGGCCGAGAGTGTGAGACTCAATTCACGAACATCAACTCGCCATCGATCTCAACAGCTCAGGAGAATACTGCACAAAGATTTCGGTCCAATTGACTCAGCAATTGAAGGCACGGGACCATTCGCTTCGTTATCGCTTCGCTGTCATAGTTGCAGTCGCAGTCGAAGAGCAGCTTGAATTGGAGAACGATTTTGGGCGAAAAATCATCTTTTCTGACGAGGCTCATTTTCATCTCGGCGACTACGTTAATAAACAAAATTAACGCTCTGGTTCTCGGAAAACCCGCAAGTTATTGCCGAGAAGCTAATGCATCCACAGAGAGTGACAGTTTAGTGCGGGTTGCGGAGTGGTGACATCATTGGACCATTTTTCTTCGAAAATGAGAACCGGGAACAACGTTTCGGTCAACTGTGGGCGTTACAGAGCCACGTTGACCGACTGTTTTTTTTACTGAAATTGAAGACATGGATTTGGACGACCTCTGGTTCATGCAGAATGGCGCGCCATGCCACACAGCCCCTGCCACAATTGATCTTTTGCGCATCAAATTCCCAAATCGTGTTATCAGCCGTCTTGGCGATGTCAATTCGCCGCCTCGGAGCTGCGATTTGACCCCACATGTATGAGTGGTTTATGTCTCCATTGCCGCTTCCACTAAATGACGTCAAACTGAGCAGCGATGATGGCTGAGACCGCTCTGCGAGACGTCTGTTTAGTCTACTCATCGGTGTCTCGGTGACTATCAGTTTCACCATCGATTGTCTTGAGATCCCCTCAAGAGTATCAACACTTTTTAAGACACAATGGACCCAACTGTTGGTCTCAGTGAGCCGCGACCAAGTCGCAAGGGCACCCTATCACTTACCTACCATCAACACTTCAATGAAAGCCCTTAAATCACTCCTCCACAAACCGCCGCCACCATCAAAGCCGATGTGAAACATGAAAAGATTACTTACAGCTCTGGGAGGACTCTGTCTCTCTCAATTACTCATAACATTCTTAGCCCACGTGATTTATGATCCCACATTCACTCGGATGGCGCTTCCCATACCGGCCACCGAATGATGAATAGCCCCGAAAGGGATACCGCCAGCCACAGCAAAAAATAAATCAAATTCATCATTTCAATGGGTTTTATGGAGTCCTGCTCGAAATCTCCGAGTGTCCTGCTTCAACCGCAATCCACAAATTCCTGCGTCCGAACTTCTCTCTCATCTCTCCGTTAACTATCTTCTCGTCACGGAGGAAAGTTTGCTGCAGAAGTTTGAGCCCCAAACACCACTGAGAGGTCGTGTGCCATGTGAATGGCAACCGTCATTCAGAAGGTCAATCCCTCATCCGAGCAGACGAGGTCCTTTTCAAAAACACTCACTCGTGCAGTCGAGAACGTATTCTTTTCTTCACAATTTTGATTTGGAATTTCTTTAAATAAACGCCCCACTCCACCACCAGACCGGCACGCACATACGAAGCCGCTCCGTGTGCGTGTGTCCTTGAATAGGATAAACACGTGCATTAACAATTTAAACAAAAAATTCCATATTACTCGGCGCAGACGAGTGCGGGGCGTTTCGAGACCCCTCACATGCCACAGGACATCCAAGCCGAGTCAATCCACTTTCGGTGCCAAGGAGGCAGGGATTAAGCGAAGGTAAACGAAACCATTCTCGACGGAGCTGGGGTGACGTTCTTCAAAATTATCAAAAATGTTACGTATACGCCACAGAGCCGGGGTCGGAGTAATGCCTTAGCAGGCTGACGTTGGGCGGGAGGACGCCACGCGTTTAACGGCGACCGTACATTTACGATGCTTCGGGTGTGGGGCTGTAAAATTTAGAAATTCTGTGACTCCGCTGTTTTTATTGCGAGTCACACAGAGCTAGCTGCGAGCTGGAGACTGCCATGTGGTGTCTTAACGTCTCAGTTAAGGCGTTCACCTCTGCCACATGGGAGCATGGAACTTCGCCGGGTGAGGTCTAATAAGTTGAGTGGCACTCAGGAGGAGGCGCTTTCGGGGCATTTGAGTGAAGCTAAATTTTGGTTTGAGTA